>JAHWFO010008967.1:1359896-1446268 GCA_023313115.1 Rhysida immarginata
TTTATTTCTGTTCATATCTCAGTTATCGTTCAAATTCGGACCCATGTTCATAGGACTTTTTGTGTTTACCTTGACCTCTATAATACCCCCGTAAATTGTTTTACACACGATTTGAATCATCCTGTATAAATTATTGCAGTTGCGAAGCAATCACATGTTACATATCTCATTCACTGGTCTTCGCCCCATTATAACCTTTGTTTGGTGTACATATGGTACTATATATCAAAAAACAACACATATCCATAAGTTAAAACTGATTGGAATAACAACTAGGAGAATATTTACAGCCTAGAGAATGTTATTTATAAATAAGCAATAAATGCGGGGAGCAAGAATCAACTTTTCTTGCATAGGGCAGTATCAAATCTTCATAATAAGGATGACAATAAATTATGGCAACTCATTGTGTACAAATTGTTTAATCCAAAAAACGAAAAGTAAAGCAATTGACAACTAATAAATAGAACATGCATGGTCCCTTTGTAATAACATGTTCATTCGATTTCGAAGTGGGCTCCTTTGGCGGCGATACAAAGCCCCAAACGTTTCTTGAAATTTTCAGCAATGGGCCGCAAGTCGTCGGGCGACAATCGGTCCCATTCTTGGCGCAGGGACTTCTTCAGTGAATCCAAACTGTTGTGGCGTTTAGCACACGTCATGACTTCCAAGATCGACCATACACTGTAGTCCATCGGATTGAGATCCGGCGAGTAGGGCGGCCACTGCTGAGAAGTGATGAAATCCGGAAAATGGCTCTTGCACCACTCCTGCGTCATTTTCGCTCTGTGAGCTGATGCAGTCTTGTTGAAAGATCCAGTCCGCTTGCCGAAGTGCTGCCGAACCCAAGGAAGTACCACAGCCTCGAGAATGTTACGACGGTAAACTTGTTGCTTGATTTTGACTCCTTGATCCACGAAAACGAGAGGTGTCTTGCTACTGGCGCAAATTCCAACTCAGACTATCACGGACTGCGGATTTTGGCGACATTCGATGACTGCAGAGATGCCGGGTGCCTCTGCTGACCACACTCTGTCGTTTTGGTGATTGTGTGCCTGCTCCACAGTGAAGAGCTTCTCGTTTTTGAAGAGGATGCGCTTCCATTTCTCACCTGCGGCTCGACGCTTGAGTTGGCGGCATCTGTGGAGCCGTACGCGCTTGTTTTCGTCTGTGAGGAGCTGGACTTTTTGGAGCTTGTAGGCAGCGCTGGATTAATACATAAGCAGACTAAGCACGTGCTTAGGGCCCCGTTAGACAAAGCATGTGAATAGGGCCCTCGAATCCTCAGAAAAACAGGATTTATACTGAGGAAGGTGTGCAGTGCTTAGGGCCCCTAAAGGTACTAATCTGGCCCTGCTTATAGGGCTTGAGCTTGAGTTCCTCTGTTGCCATTTTCCGCACCGATTCGCGGTTGATTCCGGTCTCACGAGCTATTTGTCTCATTGAGATCCTCGGATTTCACTGGACTCGCTTTTGAATGGTTTTGCGGTTCCTGGACGTGTTGGTGGTACGCTTTCTTCCTCTTCCTGGACGATCGCCTTCATGGCCAAGCTCTTTGAACCGTTTGACCGCTTTGGAGACGACGTCTCTGCCAACATTGAGGAAACGAACAATTTCACATTGACGCTTTCTTTGACGAAACAGCTCCAAAATTGCTCTGCGTTTGCTTGACATTTCAAAACACACATCAATTAACTCATAATAAGTTAAAACTCGGACGACTTGCTCAAGAACATGCAGTAACTGCACTGAATTAAAAATTATTTGTGGCGCTTTAATATATTCGCGCCTGGACGCGTCCATTTCTGTTGCCATAATTTATTGCCACCCTGTATTACATTTAATACGCCGCTATTTTATTAAAGTTATGAATGATGCTTATTATGTAGCGAAAACCGAGTTACCTGTTCATCTGTGAACACGATATCTCTGAAAAAAAGACTTCGAATTCACTCGAAACTTGGGCACTATCTCTCAGTCGAGTTCGAAAAACAGTCAGATGCGACTATTGGTAGATACAGGGCCACATAATGATTAAAAATATTTGTTCAATAATCTGATGCGGAATCAAGTTTTGCTCGAAAACAATCGGTAAATTAGAAAAAAAATAAATCATGCATTTTCCTTTTGGAAAACTTTCGTTAATTTTCTTAATTCCGATTGCCGGTTTATTTTTAATTTTGCATACAAGCTAAGTAACAGCTATAGCACAACCTATGAAGCTTGGCACACTTTTCTTATATTTGATTTCTAATCGCATCTTTAAAATTCAAAATAGAAATTACTATTATAAATTTGAAAATTAAGCATATACAGGGTGTTCTCGAATAACGTGTACAAACTTGCGAAGGGAGATGATAGAGGGGTCAAATCTAAGCAACATTTCCGTGTTTCATTTGTTTCTATGAGGCATTGTTTTTGAGATAAAAAATGTTGGACGTCTCGTAGACGTAAGCCGTGCTTCTGGAAGACCTCAAAATGTAATAAAGTTAAAATCATTCACATAAGAAAATGTAATAAAGTTAAAATTATTACAAATATTGCAAAAAATTACAGAGACGCCTACAACTATTGAATCAACGTTAAAATTTTATATAGCATTTATAATAAAATGTACTTAATTTATAGCCTGTTAGCTTTTATTTTAAATAAACGTCTTAATGAAACGCTAAGTAATTAAAAGTTCCGTTTTTTTTTACTTGAAATTCGACCAAGTTAAACTTTCCGTTATTTTAAATAGGAGAGAGAAAAAAAAGGAAAATTTTATTACTTAATTTTTCATATTTAATAATTTTTGCATAATTAGTTGTTCCATAAGTTCATATTACCCATAAAATTAGACAATTTAGGTAATGTTAGATATAATTATAATTAATATAAATGAAACCGTTGACTAGAACATTTATCTAATCATTTATAAACAATATCATTTTCTTATTTAGTAAAATAAATGACTTTCATTTTATATTAATTTTAATGCAGATTAATTTAAGTTTGCTGAAAAAATTTTAAGATGCTTTCATTTGAATTTAATTTTCAAGAACCGAGATTTTTAAGCAATTTTAAATATGACATTTATTTGGCAACAGTGAGCAGTCACACGTCGGTGACAATGTTTTAAAGAATATCTAAGTAGCTGGAAACTTTCGATTGATTAAGTACGTTGTTTAAGATGGCTTTGTAAATTTAAAGAATATATTGAATAAGTCATTTATATTTTCATTGAATATGTTCGTTCAATTTAGTTACTTATATTTTTCTCATAGACAGCTCACCATTTTTGACCATACCCTGAACCTCATCATTCATCACCTCACCTCTGTCATCATGTTTTGGTTTACCTGAGTTTAATTCTAAATTTATGTATTTCTTCTCCTGTAATAATAACTTTGTATTACTATTGAACATCTGTATAATTTTAAATAATCAAAATAAATAATTTTTATATCTCTTGTATAGGGATATGCAAAAAAAAATGATAAAAATATTATCTACAATTGTAAGATATTAGATTTGATTTTTTGTCACCTAATCGATAATGAATGAAATTGAAACTATAATTAGGAATTGTCTTTGATGATTTTTATCTTGAAAAAAAAAATAAAACTCTTCTTTTCATTTACGCAGTGCAAGAAAACAAGTGTTAACAAATGGAAAAAATTTTCCATTACACCTAGGACGAAAATAAAGGTTACACAAAAGTGCAAAGTTGAACTAAACAAGATAAAAAATGAAATATTAAAAATTAGACAAATCAAACTGAAAGGGAAATGCATTTTAGTAAAATTATTTTATTACGTAATCTGTAAATTCGTAATTGAATGATTTTTTCTCTTGTTCTTGAAAGTTTCAGTCAAAAAAATCAAGCTAGCCAGATTACGCTGTGGTTAAGTTTGACAAAAACTCATTATCTCTAGCATTAGTAGTTGTTTACACTAGAGATGCAAGAGATTACATTTTTAAACATTGATGTTATTGTAACGATGTATCTATGTTTTCCTTCCGATGTTATCGAAGATTTTATTCCGATGTTACTGAAATAACTTCACGGAGTCCGCCAGTAGCAATTGAAATTATCGTTCTTGCAATTATCAAGGGGAAATTATCGGTCTTGCAATTGAAACTATATTCATTTAACGTAGTTTGTGCACGAGTAGTACAAGGTGATTACAAAAGAACTTCACACTTTTAAAAATTTATTACAAAACATCAAAGCTATTCATAATATAGACACACCACATACGGATTCTTAAAAAAAAACTCTTGAAGTTTATTGTGACACAGTTAAAGATGTTCAATATGCCCCCCTGTAGTCGAATTTGTCCCAAACACACATTAACATGTCTACATCAATCCCACATATCGCTACCGTAAGGCGTTCTTTCAGCTCGTCTAGATCACGGGGAAGGAGTAGGGTGAAGACCTTGTCCTTTACATACCCCCATAAAAAGAAATCACAAGGTGTGAGGTCGGGGCTCCGCGGTGGCCACTTTGCAAGTTCCAGGTTATTGTTTGCTCGACCAATCCACCGCTGTAATTTCTTTTTATGCGGGTTTGTAAAGGACAAGGTCTTCACCCTACCCCTTCCCCGTGACCTAGACGAGCTGAAAGAACGCATTACGCTAGCGATACGTGGGATTGACGGAGACATGTTAACGCGGGTTTGGGACGAATTCGACTACCGCATTGATGTATGCCGTGTCACAACAGGGGGGGCAAATTGTACATCTTTAACTGTGTCACAATAAACTTCAAGAGTTTTTCTTGAAGTATCCGTATGTGGTGTGTCTATATTCTGAACAGCTTTGATGTAATAAATTTTTAAAAGTGTGAAGTTCTTTTGTAATCACCCTGTATATTCTACTGAAAATATTACTACAGAAAAACATCGGTGTTTTGATTCGATGTTGCATCCCTATATCCTTATAGTTTAAACATTTCACTCAGGTCATCAGAATATGTTTTGAATCACTGCTCATCTTAGATCATGGCCTTCGAGACATTATGATATTAGACTAGGCCTCCGCAAAGACAGACAAAAGAGGGCGCAACACGTACGTTTATTTCTGATTGGTCAGAGGAATTCGAGGATTAGCCGCAAGTCTTTTAACCACTACATTGCCGCAGCCTTCGTGCAGCGCTGAGCAACTGTTAAATTTAACAATTCGCGGATTATCTATAACTACTCTAAAGAAAGTTACTATATCTATAACTTTTCCACTTATTAGCTCATGAGGAAAAGTGCCTACACCTTTTCAGCAAAAGCGTGAGCAGCTGCACGCCTAAAAGTTGTATTCTCTTATTTGTTTTAGAATAATTCCTTACATCTCTCCAAATATTTTAATAAAAAAGAAATAATAATGACTTTTTATTTATTTATTTATTTATTTATTTATTTATTACTTTTTAGAACTTTTTATTTATTTATTGCTTTTTATAACTATCCCCCTTAAAACGTAAATCATTAAGGTAAGCATCGTACCTGACGAAAAAACAGGCCCTGGCCAATACGTCCTATAAAGAAAGCCTCGACACCAATGACGTATATTAAAGATAAACTCCGAATCCTATTGTTGTAACTTGAAGCAAATTGAGAAGCTCCATGCCCAGAACTGTCATGGCTGAAAGTGAGTGAAGATGATGCAAAACACATGGCTAAACACGAGAGTAGCTGATTAATAAATACACGCCGATCACGGAGTGATAAGTTTATCTTTTCGTTTACTTTGTATTTGAAGTATTTTATTATATTTTATAAACAATTTTTCGATCATGGTTTCAATTTCAATTTCGTTTCGATTGTCTTTCAGTAACGTATTTTCATTTTAGTTACGTATTTTTGATTTATTTTTGTGGAAAATGATTCCTGATCCTTTTTCTTGTCTGTTTGTACAGTTGTACGCAGAACAACTTTGAATAATGGTTTTGAATTAATAATTCCTCGGCTCCAAAATGTACGAAAGATGTAAGACAGCTAATTATTCCACGGCTCATTCCTGCCCAGAACTATCATGGCTCAATTTGCTTCACTTTTTGTCGCTGTTAACAATAGGATTCGGAGTCTATCTTTAATACACGTCATTGGTCTATAGATATTCATGTTCATCGAGCTCCATTGTTAAAAGGCGTATTCGGCGGCACTCAGATCTGGCTCAGATCTGAGAGAACTGTCACGTGGTATCTGACTGCTTTTCTGAGCGTCTGAGTGACTGTTGCCGAACGCGCTTTTATCTCAGAAAGAAATGGCTTTACCGACTTTACAAATATTGAGAAGAAACCGGAGGTTTTACTAATTTTAGTGTACATGAAATAAAAATCTGCATCAAATGAACAACTCAGCATGATTAATATTCGATCGCGAGAAGAGTATACCATAAAGCCAGGGAGGAAAGGGTACACTGGGCATCGCCATGATTTGGCTCTCGTAGCTTTTTTGATAGCTTCGCATCGCAGTGAGCGCCGCCATATTCTATCTGAGCACTCAGAAAAAGAAAAGCTTGCTGAGCGTCTGAGCTCAGAATCTGACAGATTCGTTGTGTGCCGAACACGTTTTCTTCTCAGGCGGAAGTACCAAAGTGCTCGCCGAACACTGCTCTCTCAGATCTGAGCGCCGCCGAATGCGCCTAAAATGAAGTTAAAGTTTCTAGCTCCCGGTAGGGCGGGAACTCTAATGAAAAGTGGCGCTGCATGTACAATCTGCCCAACTGCGCCTGCAGCGCTACCCTATCGCCAGACAGAAATTTTACTTTCGTATTCAGTTTCAATGAAAATCTCTATCGCAGGTTGCGGTCGGGAATAGTGCGATCTATGCGGCACCTGGCGCGATCTGTTTTCCTTAGCTTCTCGAAACAATGGAAAATGGCCGAAGCTCGATGACCATGAATATCTATAAATATCTAAACGGGATGGCCTATTTGCCACTCGTCTATATTAAGAAAATAGTCTATGTTATTCTTAGAGTCGTATTAATGCTCAGATATTTTCTTAAAAGTTTAATACAATGGGTAATGTAAAAACTATTATTATTTAATAATTATTATTTAATGGAATTTAATTAGATGTACTAGAGACATTGGAACAAAATAATTATTGTGTTTTTTCCTTTAAAACATTTTTGAATGCTGCTTTTCTTTTATTGAATTTTTAAAGCGAAAGATTAACTAAATTTAATATCCAGGTAAAACTGAATAAATTTCTATTAGTACTTGTTTCTATGTATAGCAATTTAGACCAAAACTTGATAAGATTTCCTCACCTGAAGCAGAGCTGACTGCGTACATCAACATTAACAATGACCACATAGTTGCTGTTTGAAGAGATATTTCGAACCTTTTTATATCTGCTTTAAAATCGCAATTAATACGTCCAGATAAAAGATAAAAAAGAGCAAAAATAATGCGCTTTTCTGATTATTTTCTAGATCTACTCAAATAGATTTATCATCGTTTAACCTAGTTAATGGATTTTTTTATGACGGCCATAGGTCAATTCTTTTATGTGAACAAAATTTACATTAAAAAGTTTGATTTGTAATAAAATAACGAAGCAAAAAAATAACCACAAATCCAATTGTTTCTAAGTCTGCGCGATCTTTTATTAAATTTAACTTAAAGGTTGGGGAACACTAAATCAAATATTTATCTATAACTTCGAATTTTTTTCCTATCATAGATTTTAATGATATTGAGTTCAATAAAGTGGAATCGAACAGAAAATGTCATGTAGTACGCATTGAGTAAAACATTAGTCATCAGAGCGTCTGGAACTGTGTGCGCAAAGTCCATGAAGTTAACGTTTTCAAAGATCTGAGTGAATTATTTAAATACAGAATGAAAATACATACAATTTTTAAAAAAAATACTTTAGTTTTTTCCCCCTTAAATTTTAAAGGTTTGTGTAGTTAAATTTTACTTCATGGAAATACGTGGGTGGAAATATTTATTAAATATTTCTTAAGAGAAATCCTTATAGAATCAAAAAAAATCTTCAGTCACTTCCTCTTCAATTAGGTGAACACGCAAATATTTATAAATTTTTAAAAATAGACACCTGTATATATCCTCATCCGTGAACGCTCTAAAAGAACCGTGAATAAATAGACGTAATTTAGAAGACGTCTATTGGGCTAAGACGAGAGCTGATTGAAGCTGAATCTATCCTTAGGCATTTATAGGCAAATTCCAGATATTTATGCAATGGTGATGAAAAGGAAACGTAAAGGAGTTATAAAACCCAAATCCCAATCAGTTAAGTTAAATACCATCCGTTGAGAGGTGTTTATCCTTTGGTTCCATGGAAGAGCTAGAGCGCATAAGCATATGATCATATAGAATGCTGCCCGTCGATTAAAATGCTGCAAAACACATCGCCAGTGGACTTTGGGACAATGGAAGCGCATCCTGTGACGATCCGCTGTGAACATGGCAATTGTCAACCGAGCGTAAAACTCCGGAGTGCATTGTCCTCAGCGTGAAATTGATGTCTTAATGTCCACGTGAGAAGGGCGATAAACAGAGAAGTTTTATGCCATGTGTCTTCCTAAAATCGCCCGACTATAGACAGGTTTTCTAGCCAGGTTTATAAAATTTGGAATAGAAAATGCCGGTCGCTGGTCGCTTTAGACAGGTGGTCGTTACGCTAACAGGTTTATCATGTAAATTTCTGCGGGAGTAAGCAAAAGCGATCGTTAAGCTAAGTGGTCATTACTTACATGTGGCTTCACTGTAGTTTCTAATTCAGTGTCGGTGGCGGATATGTTATAATTGCCATTTAATCAATCCTGCTAGCAAGATTTAGTGTTCAGCCACAGTTTTTGATTGCAACTGCGTATAAAGCTTTTGTACTTGAATGACAATCTGCTTGAAAAAACATATGACCTCAGACGGTGACGATCTGAATAAATCTATTCTGTGTCTGTTCATAACCATCTTTGTCCAATATTTCCCTATCAATGATGATTGGAAATGTCTTGAAGATTTTCACATGCTCTTATTCTTCCTACGATGGATCATGTTCTGCCACAGTAAGGAATACCTAAAGTTTCCCCTGTCATTACTATTATCCCCGGATAATGGAAAAGTGGATAACCCAGGAAAATTTAGATAGACGACTGATAAATAAGATATAATGTGATGGACATCCCAGATTATACAAGCTTTGACAAGGACAGGGCTCCTAGAATAACATATAGAAAAAAAAAGGCAGGGAACTGAATCTTAATTTCTTTGAATGATTAGAAAGGTGTGAAATTTGGAATGGCATTGTTAGTGGATGAGGGAACTTAAAGTACATGTATTTAAAAGATTTTTAGATAATGCAGTATATGTGCAACTTAATTTCACTTTTAAAAGGAACCTTTGCAACTACTTCTCCATTTATAAATTTTTTAATGACTGGAATTCACCTAAGTCTCCAGCATTTCAAAAAATTTTTTCGCAAAGATGATGATCAGGCTTGCTATAAACTAAACAACAGACGGTGTAAGAGCATAAAAGTTTCAAATTTTAATTCATTGTTGAATAAATGATGTTTCATTACTTAATCACATGATGGAAAGAAAACATGACTTAATCATTAAAAAGTACACGTTTTTTTTAAATCACTAAAATTTAGTCTTCTAAAGTCAAACATATTTCGTCTATCTCTCTTCAGAAATGGAATGATCATCTTAAATAAAATTTTATGACCATTGTCAAATATGAAAACAAAGATGTGAATTCTTGAAAAGTTTTATTCAAAGAGAGCGGGCATAAGATAACGTCCTCCTGGAAATGAAAACAATAGCGTTAAATTATATTATTTATTTTTGGACTAGATTTATGACTTGTAAATTTTATTTTTGAGCGACTAACCTGCACTGAGCCTCATCAGTACGACATGAAACGTCTCCATCTGAACAGGTGCTTTCACATTGTTTGCTAACACATTTGTTCAATTCAGTGGCTCCAACAGGTTGCGGTTGGCTTTTGGTAAAATAGAATAAAGAACATTATTCAATTAATTCTTAAAATATTTAATATATTTCACACACTTATAACATTTTTCGTTTTAATAACGAGGTTCGAAAAATTTTCCAAAAAATATGATCGGAAAATGTTAGGCATCATAGCCCTCAGGATTTTTTTCAATTACTTCTTTTTTGCAATATGCTCGTTAACTCTTGCAAATGCCCGTTTGTAAAATTAGGATTATCTTTAAAATTTATTTGCAAGCGTTTATTAAACGAGTTTCGATTTCCGTCATCACTAGTCTTCTATTTGAACATTAGCTTCATAATTTTACAAGGGAATAAGAATTTTATTAAGAAGCTTATAAATGCCATTAAAACGCATTTTTGATTGAAACCACAAACTTCTTTACTTGAAATCATAAATGCTCACTATGGATGCCCTTTAACACTCAAAAAATAAAGAAATTTAAGCTCCTGCTAAATGTCCTGGTTAAAGCAGTTGCCAAGTAATGATAGAATTGCAGCTATTGCACACTTTCCTTAAGATTTAGTACATTTTCATCATTAAAAAATGTATATATTAAAATATTTTATGATCTAGACGGCTAAGGTAGAGAATCGCCACCACAAAGATATATACCTACTAATAGACTTAATTTAGAGAATGTCATATTCGTCGTTAATCTTATAGTGGTCAGTGATAGTTCAGCACTTTTCCGTTAAGATGACACATGTCAGCTATTCTATATGGATATCCATCAACGCTAAAATTATAATTTAATTAGGTTCACCAACGTAGGTTTTGTTGTATTGGTACAGATGTTCTAGAGGAAAAATCTAACCTAGAGCAGTTGAAAAGATTTGTCCGGATCAATAAGCCTCTGTTAATTGATGGCCAAAGATTGGCGTACAATGCATTAATGGACATGACTAAAAGTGAAAATGGAGAGAACGCTTGATGTTCCGAGAGAGAAAGGAAAATATTTCTAATTAATTTGTTGCACAGGTTCAGGCACAAAATGAAATCACCTTTACCATCGCATTAACACATCTAGACGGAGATACATTTAGGTACTAACTATTTTAATGAAAAGCAATTGTAAAGGATTTGGAAATCAATAAAGAACGAGTTAAAAATAATGGTGGGATTTTTAAAGTGAGAGCAACGTGAAAAATAGAAAAATAGCCGAAACTGTGGATACCTTAATAAATAAAGGAAAAAACAGAAAACACTACTCCACATAGAAAAATATTTTACTGACTCAGATGTACATTTCGGATTTCAAAAATCCAGTGACTGATGTTGGATTTTTGAAATCCGAAATATATGTCTGAGTCAGTAAAATATTTTTCTATGTGGAGTAGTGTTTTCTGTTTTTTCCTTTATTTAGCAACGTGAAACATTAAATTTCGACAAGAACAAGGGGGGAAAAAAAAGTTCTGAGAAATAGAAATTAAAAGAAGGCAAATAAATAAATAAATAAATAAATAAATAAATAAATAAATAAAGAACAAAGTTACGGCAACCAGCTAGTAATTATAAACAAAATTCTTTCTTAATCATAACTTGTAATTATGTACAAGAATTGTAATATGAACTCATAGTTTGCCATTTGACATTTTATTCCACTGATGCACAAACAGCTAATGAACTGGAAATTCCTTGCAAATTTATTTTCTTCTTCCTTCATTTAAATAAGAAATAAAACTAGTTACAATTTTTTTTAATAAAAATTTTAACTTACTTGCACGACCCATTTAAGAATTCGCACAAATTGTTGTAAAGTTTCCCGTCCTTTCCGCAAATAGGATGGTAGTCGCCGACTGAACACTCTGCGGGACAACCACTAAAAGAGCAGGATGACCATACTACCTGTGTAACCTCTGTATCTCTATAAAATTAAAATATGAATGAGTTATTAAATAAATTTTGAATTTGAGTTATTTTTAATTTCCAACTTAAAGAGACGAAAACGTGTTGGTTTTCAAATAGAGATTTCAGAATAAATGAATGTTCGTTTTAAGCAGCCAGAATGGTCTTTAAAGAAGATTCCTATTCGGTTCGTCATATTTCATTTGTCAATTCCGCTTTTTTGTAAATTCAAAACACCACATCCACTGCGTCCCAGAATTATTTTAACGCGTAGTCAATTCTACACGTTCAGCTTGTCACTTCATTCCGTCTCAGAATTGTTTTCTCACTCATGCATTCAGAACTGTATCTTTAAAAAAGACTGTCACTTCATTCTGTCTTTCCTTAATTAGCTGATCATTTAAAAAAGGAATGCTAGGAGAAATTATGTATATTAAATAACTCTAATTAAAATTTTGTTGTTTTTTTTTGTATAAAAATTTATATTTAAATAAAGTAATCCTTTTTTCAATCATTTTTATTCATCTTTGCAAATCAAAGTTTATAAGTGGTTAAAGTTTTATACAAGGTTAGATTGAGTGAAGTTATATCGTAGTTTAAATTTATCCGGACGCTGTCTTTTGGTAACTGTTACTATAGCCGTCTCTAATGTCTCTAATGAGAAATCTAATCCTCCTCCGTACCTCCAAACAAGAAAAAGCGATTATTTCAATATTTATTGAATGTTACGGAATACAGCTGGCATTGTGATGGCCTAGATCAAATTTAAGCCTTCGACAAAAAAAAAAATAACATACCCCGAAAAAAAATAAACCTTCATGACGAGACTTCAGATGCAAATACTTTTCAGGCCAGATATGCACAAGATCAAAATTTCGCAAACGTGTTTGGACACGGCACGGGCAGAGTACCTTTTTGGCAGTGTAGAATTCTGTCACACGCCACACGTCCCGACAACATGGAATTATGATCTGAGATGGCATTTGATAGCCTGAAGCACTTTATACCCCTCCGTGGCACACTCACAGTACAATTTTCATGTCAAATGCACACTTCAAGGTGCATCCATTTTTTTTGTCAAATATTATATTTAAGGTTTAAAAAAAACAAAAAAGAAACCGCTTGAATAAAATAAATAATATCTATTAAAGTATTGATACTTTGCTAAGTTTTAATTGCTTTTTTTTTCTTACTAAACCTTACCCCTCACAGTTGGCCTTTAACATATGGCATCTGCTAGCATAAATGACTCCGTCAGAACCGCAGACTGGATTAATCGATGCAGACAAACAATCAAGACGACCGCAGTCATTGTCCTCATCAGCACCATAGAGAGCTAAATAATGCAGATTGATTACAGTATTTAATGCTTTAATTTCTAATTTAGAAAAATTACGTGAAAAGTAAATTTGACGATGATTTAATTGATCATTAAAACATTATTGAATGAAGATTCTCAATAATACAAAGATTCTCAATTACAGAATACAGCACATAACATTGGCAATAGCCGAGAAGCAGCAAACATCCCGCTAATGGTGCTGCCCTGTTCGACGTTTTATAGCCTTTAATTGTGACTAATTTTATAAGGGGAACATATTTGTAAATGAGGGAGTCGGAAAGGGAGACACAGTCCCCCAACTATGAAGTAATTATTTCTTATGAAGCGCATGCAGCTCACTCAAAAGTATACTGGACCCCCAATGGTTATGCATGCCTATAGGTTTACCAACAAAATTTCGTAGTACTGAAAATCTTCACTATTTATAACAATGAATAACTGCATACGTTATTTAAATATCTATGATGTGCATTTATTTTTTCGCAAATCCAATATTGAGAATTTACTATACTACAGGGTATCCGAAAAGTCCGTGCCATAAGCGAAATCACAGTATTTATTCCGTCGAATTTCAGACAGGACTGTAGGGAGAATTTCAGTTGTTTAACACCCTAGACTCCTAATGATTATCTAAGGCATGACATTCGTCCTCAATCCTGGTGCGAATCTTCACATTGCGAATCTTCACATTGCATACCCCATAGACGTAGCAAAATTGTGACGGGCCATGGTTCGAACTTCGAACCCTGACCGCAACCCAATATACTCCTAATAGTCCCGGACTCTGGTTCGAGTGAACCACTTAGAACCATGGTAACTATGCCTCTGGTACACTTGTGAATTCAGGTACCTCCAGAATGAAAAGTCCATTGGATTCAAATCTGGCGACCGTGGAGCCCAATTAGCAGGTCCTCTGCGACCAATGTAGTGTTCAGGAAAGGTTTCATCCAGCCAGCATCGTACGAAACAGAAATATTTGAATTTTCGGATACCCTGTATTGTATCTCCAAAATAGTACACAAATTATTTGCTTAGAACTCCTCAAAAAATCTTGAACTCCTCAAAAATCTTGAATCTTGAAAAATTAACTCGGAATCAGAATTTCACCAATTGCGGGTAATTCACGTTTTCTTTATTCACATTGAATTGTCGTGATGAAACTACGCATTGTGATCAAATGATTCCGAACATTTGTCTTTTTATACTGCAACCGCGATTTCACGAAAATTAATATGTGTGGAAACTCATGAATCATACTCGTGGAAGTCCGCAATATGTCTCTTCGCCTTAATAAAGTCGATTAAACCAAACTTATCGACTTGGTGAAATTCTGACTCAAAATTGTTTTTAGACTAATGTGGTTTTGCTCTATAGGGTAGCAATCGGAAAACTTTCTCTATATTTAGTAGTTTTCGAGTTAGCAAATGGATGACCTTAAATTTGGGGGTCAAAGTCTAATTTGAGTGCGGCAATGAATTCCCCCCCCCCCCCCATTACCTATAAACCACACTCATCAGATCTCGCCTACCTAGCAGCTTTGAGATATCTGCCATGTTACCAGACTTTTTGGACACCCTGTATATACTTACTACATTACCATCCAGTAACGGGCTTACATATTCCCCGTATCCGAATGATTTGCCTCATTTAGACTGCATAAGCAGAAGACTCGAAACTTCATTTTTTGCAAACCAGCAGATCAAGATATCAAATGAGAGAATATGGTATTACAAGAGACGTTGTAAACTTTCTGGTGAACATAAATAATATGGCAAATATTGAGTCCAGCCCATTAGATGTCGACTATAGTTTTATAGTACACCTCAAAAAGAAAATGTACGAGTCAACAAAATTGCAAGGTTATTTCAAAACTTGACTGAAAGCAATGGATGCGCTATTTCAATATTAGGGAAATAAATGAGCAAGCAAACGATATTGAATGCTTCATTGTTACTGCGGAACGAAGAAAAGCACGGTTCTTGGAAATAGCTCCAGGTAAGAACAATAAACGTCGAAGTACATGAGTATGCTGAAGAACAGTTATTTCCTGATACCTATTTAGAATAACCTAGAAAAATTAAGGAAGCCGCAAAGTTTTAGGAGATTTATTCCTGAGTACATTAAGCCTGGGTATAAGATCTTGAGGCTGCCAATATCCGAGGGATTATATGATATTTGTGGCTACATAAAATTAATGTACAAATATATTTAAGTGATAAATAAAATTTATTTTCATTTCACAGCATAATAATTATTCAACTTAACCTCGAAACCATGGTTCCATTGTCCATACTTTTGTTATTTTCTTTCATAGCAGCATTTATAGAAAATAATCCAGAATATGTGCAATAATAACTCTAAAAGATAAAAAAGCAAAAAGTATTAAAACTTACGCTTGACGAGCGCCAGACAAGCACAGAAAAGTAATCCCCAACAGAATTCCATGATAGCTACAAGTGAAATGAAAATTTTTTCGAGTTTTAATGTGAGAAGAACAATGATTTATATGTGTGGGTGGAGTTTAATTCGGGGAAAATAAGTGATGGTTAAGTTGGGACACTTTTTGCCATTTGATTTGTTCAAAGGTTTAAATGATTGCATCACAAACGGAAAGTTAGTGCGTTAGCTCTCCGAGACAGGCGTTACAAAAAAAGGGGAAAATAGAGTAGTCAAACTCACTAATGCATAACTTCCTCCGTTTTGTGAAATCAGTATAGGGATATTCAGACGTAAAGCTATCAGTGACGTATTTGATGGCTCGAATGTTGATTTAGGAGAAATTCAAATTCGGAAATGTCATCATTTCTGAAGAAAATTGATGAATGAAGCATTTCTAATATTTTCCTATAAATCTGTCCGAATAATAATTGGATCGTGACTGTATCATATACAGTATCTCTATAACTAAATGAAAAACATTATAAGAAAAGACCCACATCAAAAAATGAAAAAATTACTGGCATTTATCTGGAAAGTGTCTTTTAAGACATTCCACTATTTGTTTTAGAAAAAAAGCAAAGACTTGATCGACGAGATCCCCAGAAGCCGTTTAGCAATGTCGCTGCAGGCAGAATGTTTATTTGTGCTTGCGTAATATGTTCGTAGAAAAATTACTCAGCATTTATAAAACTATTTTTTAAATTATTAAAGACCTTTTTCATTGAATATTTGAGAAGGCATCAAAAGCTGTGGTATCGATTGTCAGTATTAAAAAGTTTTAACCCTGACTGAGTTATGTGAAAAGTTTTACATGTCAAAAGTTTACTTTTACAATCTTAATAGGGCATTAAACATATACACTTATACATGTTTCCAATTAATCCAGCAGTGCGATCTCATCAACACTGTACTTCTTTGCTTCATTAAAGCGAGTTAAAATAGCTACACGGTTGTTGCCTATATGTGGAAAACTAACGGAGTACATTCATTAATTTGCTTCGCAAAATATCCTTGCTCATTAAAACTGCGTCTCAAAAAATACATACTATTCGTTGACCTTCTTTCATTGTGTATTTTTTACGGCAGTATCTATAAATGTTGCTCAATTATTTTATTAGAATGGAAAAGCCTTTAACGGAATGATTTATTCAAACTGTTGGAATCAAATAGTAGAGGAAAACGTCAGGGGAAAAATTTTTTTTCCTCTTGCATTTTCCAACAAGATATTGTTTCCTTGTTGTTAGCAAATTGTACAATAGGATGCATCCATAACATTAATACTTACTTTAAAGCAAGAAAATTAGCTCTTTTTCTATTTTTGTTAATACAGTTCAGTATTTTAGAGTAAACAATTTTATGAACATCAATGATGTGTACAATAATTAAAAGTGGACGAAATATATTTTCACGATTTTCTTTTAAACACTGTAAACAGGAATTTCATTACTCACTAATCATCGATTACACTTAAAGAAGCCCTGTTCTCGTTTTCACGATCTACAGCTGCGGGTAGATTATCTAATTCTCGAATCCGCTAATGAGCTTGAATATTTACACGGTTTGACATAAATTCAAACGTCTTAGACAATATCACATGGGCCATAATGTCGGTAAGCTTCATAAATAAGATTTTAAATTTAAATTCATAGTCTTTCACATAGAAAGAACTGTCGGTTTCGTCTTTTTATATAATGAAATTGATGATTCCAATAAAAAAAAAAAAAAAAAAAATTATCCCCAATATTTCTCCGAATATGTTTTCACAATTTTTTTTTTATTATTGACTCCCATAAAAAATCGTGAATACTTAGAATGATGTTTTCATAAAATAAATTACATCCTCTACCAATTGATAATTTTTATTACTTCTTGTGATAACTTGTTACCACATCTGAGATAATTGCTTTCGTTTTTTTTATGTGATTATTTTTATAATTTGTTCTTTGTTTATTCACTGATGTAGTTTACTCTTGTTTTTCATATTGTATTTCATATTGTGTAAATTGCAAGATTTGAAACATTTGAAAAAAAAAAAATTTAACACATGAAATTGTAAATTATAATGATCATTGGGAAAACATGTTGTGTTCATGGCAAATAAATAAATAAATAAATAAATACATACATATATTTTGACTAAATTAACTTTGTATATTACATTCATTTGGTTTGTTTAAAACACCCTCATTTAAATTTTATTGTATTTTATTTAAAGAGTTTGTTTAAAACACCCTCATTTAAATTTTATTGTATTTTATTTAAAGAGACGATTTATAAATGCAGTAAAATTTTTACTTCATACACCTGCCTTTATTTTTGTCAATTTGGCTTATTTTTTTAAAAAGACCGATGGGGTCAGGTTTAGAAGTATACTGGAAACAATAAAAGAAAAGTTAATATTTCTTGGATATTAAATGTTTTGCCACATTTCAGTGCTGTTTTTGAAAGAAGAGAGGATTATAAAATTAAAATTTAAGGTCGAAGAAAAAGGGGGGGGGGGAGAATGTAGCATTACCTCTTCAATAATTTACAAATTGGAAGAAAATTGTAAAACCAAAGAAATCTGGATAATTCGTTCACCATTCATACTCTTTTGTGTCTGGATCCATATGAAATCCGGATGGAAGTCTTCCCAAGATGTACTTGCGCATTCGTATCATCCTAAAGAACTATCATGAACCTATTCCTCGATCATGAATGTGGCTCCAAAACTGTACTGCTCGCCAAGCACCATCAATTTGACGCTTTGCAGTTTTTATATATCAACTAAATACTGTATATAAAGATTTATTTTCATGCTGAATATGGTACGAGGTTTTAATAGTGGCAACTGTTTTTTCACAACAGATACAGAATAGGAACACATTTCAAAGTTTTACTGTCCTTCGATGTAGTCACCAGCGTTCTGTACAACTAGTTTTTTTTTAGTGACGTGCCGATGCCGATAGTATCGAGTATTTCTACGAGTATCGGATACTTTTTGAATCTGAATTTAAACTTATCTTTATCGAAATAACTCAGTCTATTTATAATCCCTTTGGAGAAAAGGGATAAAAAAAAAAAAAAAAATGAACTCAGCGCTCCACTACTGTCCTTTACTCTCCTTGGGGGAATTAATTTCTTGTTAATAATTTTCAACAATTAGGAGAATGAATAAAATGCAAACAATTCCATTAAAATTTTATCAAAAACCAATTAATCCTTTATTAAATAAAATAATTTATCAAAATCTGCTATTAAAAATTCATCAAAAATATAACATGTTCTAAATTCTATAAAATAAAAAAAATATATCTATTAAAAACTTTATCAAAATCAACTTTGTTCAATGGGATTGAGATCTTGCAACAATTTAAAATACCGTATTTCTTTGAATAATAACCGGCCCCATATTATTGCCACGCCATAAAAAATTAAAGTGAAATAAACGCCGCAGCTTTTATTGTTGGAAAATTACTAATTTATTATTATTTTTAAGAAATTTTTATTATTCAGATAAATTTAAGATGATTATATTAAGAAAACAAAAATATTTACTCATTAAATTAAAAAAATAAAGGCATTTAACGCCGTTATATCCAGAGCTTTACAAATACCCTCATCCCAAAAAGTTAGGTGAAATAAACGCCGCGGCATTTATTTAAATTAATACGGTATTAAAACTCCGGCCATCTTGGGGAAGGAACTCCTTTGTTTTGATGAAATAGGAAAAGTCATATGGTATCTATGATGAATAAGGAAACACACATAATTTCGAACTGTTAAAATCAGCATGTTTTCCGAGCTTAAAATATCCAAATCTGTAGATTATGACTTTAGCATTGTCCTCAATCAATGCCGGATTTCCATTTTTTTGGGCCCGATGAAATTTTGCCATCCCCAAATTTCCGAATTTTGCTGCCCAAGAACTGGGCCAACCCACCTCTACTCAGTTGAGTGGAGCCGGTGTTCCCCAGGCCCCTTTGGTCCTTGCCTAAACCAGGCCCTGTGAATTTTGATAACTATCAACTTATCTGAATTAACGTAAGGAATGAGAGTTGTGTATTTGGGTCTTATTCATTCCAAATTTTCTAAAATTGCAGTAAATATATGCTATTTGGATTTTTTTCACTTTACGGTACTGTTTTGTTTACTTTCCGAAATATTTTACGAGTTTGCACATTGGTTAGTTTGAGTTCTCATAATACTCATGAGTATTCGATACTTTTCCTAAAAGTATTGATACTACTAGTACTTTTTACAAATACTTGATAGTTCCAGTATCGACACATGGACATAGGATGTTGTTGCATCGCCCATTCTGTAGATAGTTCGAATGGAGTGATCTACTGTCCTAAGAATCTGTGGAACAGTTCTGAAGTGAATATCACAAAAATGATTCCTTCATCCTAGGAATGAAGTCTAAATCACAAGGGCACAAGTGTGTATTGTATGGTGATGATAGTCTTGCCAGCCCCATCAGCTTGTGCTACATGCGACCAACCAAATATTCTGGAAAATGATGGGCTCTACAGAAAATGTCACCACTTTTTCTCAAAGCTGCTCGCAGATTATGTTTCAAAAAATGAACAGCAATCCTGTGCATTCAATCTTTATTCAACCGTGTCAATATATTAAACTACATCTATACTATATTCAACCGTGAAAAATCGTGTCTACAATATATTAAACTACAAGATAATATGAGCACCTGCTCTTCCAATCAATGCATAAGAGAGTGAAGTAGGAAAGGAGAGTCTAAATTAGGTAGGCAATGAAGCCTACAATCGGGACAAGCCCTGACAATCAAAAATCACCTGACCATCGGAGTCTGAACAACAAATCCAACCTTCATTGTGTCCAACAAGCGAAAAAATAGTAGCTACATTCAAAAACTCCCGTCAAAAACGTTAGTCGTGTTAAGCGTGTCGTATTACTAAAATCTGATCAGAGCCTAATAATACCAAGTCTGTACACTCCCGTCGAATCCCATAGTAAAAAACGTGCCGATTTCTGCTCTTCGTACAAGCAGCAAACCTAACGGATGGCCCCGGAACTTACAGCTAACACACGCATCGTTATGACGTCAAAATTCTCCAACCAATGGGAAAACGCTTTGTCAGTTGGCTATGATTCGCTTCGAGTGGTCGTAAGCGATCCGAGATATTTATTTTAACTGCGTTAATGTTTCGTTTAATGGCAAAATATTTAAACATCCGAAAAAGAATTAGTTTATAGCTTGCTTATACTTAAGAAAGAAAAAGAAGAAGCCGTAATATATTGTGATTGGAAAGTTAAAGCGAAGTTTCTTGATAAATACACGCGATCTAATTCAAACGTGATTGTGGGGCCGTCCGCTACAAAATCTTTGTTCTGTTACAAAGTATCCAAGCGTTTTTCTGATATACTTATTCAGGCAAGCATTGGCCTCTCGAATTTTAATGAAATTTGGTATATACAGTTGCCTTAGGGAGTTGATAATGAATGCCAAATATTATTATTTTTTTTTTTTTTTCATTTTCATGGAAGTTACGGACATTTAAAATTTTCGAAATTTGAGTGGGTACTTTTCGAAATTTTAATCTATGAAGTACTGTAACGTCGGTTGTATTTTACTTAGAAAGATGTGATTGGTGACATATGAAAGCTCTTTAACTGTAGATTCTATACAAAAATTTTAAAATTATATTACGTATGCGCAAATATTTCAATTTAATAAAACTATTTTATTTATGCAAATTTCTCAAAAGGTGGGTATTTTTTTTTCGTTAAAAAATTATTAATACCTTACACATACTTTCATAAAAACAATACAAAAAATTCAAAACTGTGTTTTGCTCCGTTTTGAATATATTAATTTTTAAAGCTCGAGTCCCAAGCCACAATACATCCGGTTGTTATGCTACAGTTCTTCAGATTGACAAGGCATCCTAAGAAATATAAATTTTATGGTAATACTCGATTGTCTTAAACATTCTACAGCTGTTTTTTATTCCTTTCAATGTGAATTCATTAAGTTTTAAAAGAAAACTCAATAAATGTAGAGAAGATACGAGGGTTGGTCGAAAAGTAATGCCTCCATGGCTGTAACTTTTATATTTGTTAACCGATTTTCAAAATTCTTTTTGTATCTGATACTGACATTTGTCCTCTATGTAATGCACTATTCACTTTTCGATATTATCCTCACCCCTTTCCACGCACCTAACCGTCGGAGAGGAAGTCCGGGGTTGTTGTCAACACCAGCATTGAATGGCAGCGTTGGACCATCTTCTGCAGCACGATAACGTTCACCCGCAAACAATCGTCACACATTATTGGTGCTGCAGCGCCTACAGTTCAAAGATGAAAAATTGCAGTTCAAAGATGAAAGATCTTGCACTTTGCGACTTTCACCACTTCCCAAAGAAGAAAAAGCACCTTAAGGGACATTCAATCCCTGATGACAAGATAAAAGAGCGGTTGCACGTTGTGAAACACTCTGCTCAATATGGCTGGTGAGATTTGCTGAACTTCAGTTGCAATTTCCTCCTTCAGCTCAGGCAAAGTGTGCGGATTGTTTGCATACACTTTACCTTTCAAGGCACCCCAAAGAAAGAAATCGAGAGGTGTGTGGTCCGGTGAGCGTGCAGGCCAGATGCCACGCGAGATTCGATCAGCAAAGACGTCCTGGAGAGAGTGCATTGATGTATGCGCTGTACACGTTTCCATGCACTACTGCACACTAACTTTTGAATCAACATGTATAATGAAGCCTGTATCTACTTCAGCTGCTTCTGCAATTCATCTCTTCCTTCAGGATAACTCAGAAGTGACTGACTCTGAGGAAATGTAAAGTAAATATACTTTCTTTATTACTAACAATTCGACATCATAATGCAAATTTATATTTTCCTACTAAATTATCTTCTTATTGAACAGGTGCTCAATACTTTTCTGACTTCTGAAAAAAAAATAAATCTGAAGTTCTAACAAAACATTTTTCCTATTGATATAATTATTGTTGTAATGCTACTCTTGATTTTATTTTTTCGTGTAATTATAATTAATAATAATACTATTTATATCTATATACTAAAACTCTTGCGTGTATTTATTTATTTATCTGTAATTCTATCTCCTCCTAGACGGTTTGAGCTAGCGACTTGAAATTTTCAGGGCAGGCTTATCAATAGAGGACCTGCTCTATCGCCAAAAATCAGCCCCCTACGACCCCCCCCCCCCCTTCCCCACTTTCTGGGGTTTTCATTTAAAATTATCAGCTTTTGCTTTGTAATTCCCCTCAACAGATGGCGCGGGCGGGCGAAGCCGCGGGTAACAACAAGTAAGTAATAAAACGTAAATAAATGAATGGTTGCACGCTTTCTCTTCCCTGTACCAGTAGTCAAGTCCCTACTACCTGACTCCCGCTGCTTAGAGCTCAAGCTTTAAAAATTAATATCTTCAAAATGGAGCAAAACGGAGTTATGAATTTTTTGTATTGTTTTTATGAAAGTATGTGTAAGATAATAATTTTTTAACCAAAAAATTACGCACCTTTTGAGAAATTTGCATAAATAAAATATTTTTATTAAATTGAAATATTTGCGCATGCATAATAATAATTTTAAAAATTTCATATAGAATCTAAAGTTAAAGAGCTTTCATATGCCACCAATCACATCTAAGTAAAATACAACCGAAGTTACAGTACTTGATAGATAAGGCCCCCACTCAAATTTCGAAAATTTTAAATGTAAGCAACTTCCATAAAAATGAAAAACAAATAATATTTGGCATTCATTACCAACTCCTTAGGGCCAAATTTCATTAAAATCCGAGAGGTCAATGCCAAAACTGTAAAATTTCTGCCTGAATTGACGTGGAATGTATTAATGAAAATATATGTATGCCAAAGATGAATGTATTAATGAAAATCATACTGTACCTGAAAACATCTGATGCATTCTATTTCCATTCACTTTTACAAAGAATGTAGCAGTTTCACAAATTTCTTGCAGCCATTCTATTAGTTTTGTTTGAATTGCTCACCATCTCAAAATTTAAGACCCATTTTTCTTTGCAGAAGTAACTGATGTGAGACAGGATACAGGATATACTTGAAAATTGGTTTGTGTCACTGCTACAATCCAACAGTGCAGATTTTCGTCTTTTGACTCTGCCTCTGCAATCACTTATAAACACCTTCTATTTGCTTAAGATTAAAATTAAAAAAAAAAAATTAAAAAAAATGCTCATCTTCATTTGCATTTTTGATTGTTGGTTTAAGTTTATGGGTGCATCAACATCTAGGTCATTTTGTGCCCTTTCCCATGACTAATGTGTAAAAATATTTCCCAGAGAATTTAAGATGACTTAACTTTTATGCATTCTGAGGATAAACACAAATATCCATGCTCATAGTGGGATTCAAACCCATGACTCAAGGGATTCGAGAACTAAAACGCCTATACCTCAGTGCTCTCAGGCATCTGGCCGGCTTTGTCTTTTTGATTTACCGTACTTTGTTTATAAAAGGAAAATAATGCTTATCATCTGTTGTTCTCCTTAAGCGAAAACAAATGAAAATTTAATAAGCTTACACATTTTGAATTCTAACACCAGAATTTCCTTAAGGAGGTCTTCGTTATTACGAGGTTGTTTTTTAAGTAAGGCTCATTTGTAAATATCTTTAGAAATCTACTCCATGATAATACAAGGCCAAACTCTGCTCAAAGCAAGCTCTAATCAGATCTTCTGGCTGGAAACAACTTGAGCACCCTCCTTACAGTCCAGAGATTACTACCTGTTCTAGTACCAAAGAAGTTTCTCAGCAGCCTGAGTTTCAGCGACGATGAATATGTGAAAACTGGGTGGCTTCCCTCACAGGCAGCTTTGAGCGTTATGACAAGTGTTTAAATAAACTTGAGAACTATATAAATCTGGTAAAGAATAAATTTTTAAAAATATATTTAGTAGTTTTGTTTTTATTACAAAACGGACCTTAATTTAAAAACAACTTTTGTACATATACAACATGGTCAGTGAATATGGTCCCACATATACCAATGTATTATCCGTTACATTTTTCTATGAAGTTACAGGACTATCACAATTCAGTACAAAATTTTTAATCATTTTTTTTAACAACTCCTGTGAAATGAACTGTATTGATCCTGGCTCATGATGCCAGATATCCTATTTGCAGAAAAATCTTGATGAAAATGCAATGTGCTAAAGTGAGACCAAAAAAATGGGGAATCAACTTATTAAGAGGGTGATCTCCTTGAGATATATTTTCAATGAAGAATTTTCTTTCAATAGACTGCACTGCTGCTAATCCTTGCTAAGGCAGCAACATATCCAAGTGTCATTGTAACAAGGAACATGATACCACAATTTTGATTTTTTAGACTGGAGGCTATGCTCCTTCGAATTCAAAGCTATTTAATATGCCACGGAACAAAATAACAATGCTGTTCAGATAAACGACATATTAAGAAATCTGATGCTATCTTGATATTTAAGCTGTGGTTGAAGAAAAGAGATGCCAGAAGTTATCCTATGTGAAATGAAGCTTAGGGGATAAAAAAAAATCCGAGACCTTAGGCTAATGTAACCTAAGTAACAGAAGGCTTCTGTTATTAACCTAGGAAGATAATATTCAAATTTTTTACACATGTTTAACAGAATTAAATGATAATAGAGTTCTACAACATTTTTTTCAACAGAATTAAATTAATTTTTTAAAGATGAGAATAAACGGATGGCTGAAAATATAAGTAAACCAAGTCACATTTTTGACATTCATAATAATTTAAAGTTTAAGCTATTTAAGCTATTTAAAGTTTAATTTAAAAAATGAGGAATCATGATTTACACAAAGCAATGCATGTTACGGTGTCTTGAAAATATAATTTTTCTTGTCCTAAAATTTGGTGTTGGTCCACAATTTATTGAAAGTGGACTTTGTCTATTTGTATTTTCAATCATTCAAATCTTCTTCTTTTTCTTCCATTTGTCGTTTGGGTTGTTGCCAGTTTTGAACTACATATGAAAATGATCCACTTATTTGTAACAAGGTCTTTTTCATAAACAAATTTTATTTTATAATTAAGTTTTTGCAAATTCACGGTTTTATTCTATTTGATTTACAGTCAACCCTCCTATAATGAGATTCATTCATACCATTGTTAACTGAAAAGCACATTATAAGAAACTCAGAATTAGTACGTATAAGTCAAGTTAACTCGTACCATGTTATATGAATTTCAATATTAGTAAAGAAATATCAAATTAATTCATAATCCGTTACATGGAAACTACCTTATGAAAGACTTAGAATTACTACAATTAGACTAATTTGTATTGCGGTATATGGAACTGCATTAAGACAGTTTTGCGATGCAATTGGATAAACAACGTCATGATGTATCGTCAAGATGGTTGTCATATCTGCTATAATGCTGCATCATTTCAGAATTTACAGGCAAATTCCTCGATAACTGAAACTGAAAAATTGTCATGTAGATGCATGAAAATAACAAGTGAATTCTCCATTATTTCAAACTTAAACATGCAATAGAAAAATTCATGCTCTAGGGAGAGTGCTTATTTATTTATTTATTTATTTATTTATTTATTTATTTATTTATATGGGAAAACCCATTTACAGAAATAATGGAATAATGAAAAAGATGAAAAATTATAAAAAATAAAAATATTAATAATGATAGCAAGAATACAATAATTATGGTACATACCATAATAAAGTAACTGTAATATAACTACAGAAATAAATATTGGGTTCTTACCCCACTCTTAGGTCTTACCTTCTCGAATCATATTAATATTTATTTTTACCCTGATAAAACATGTAAAGGGAGAAAGGTACAATGCTTAGCAATGAGGTGGAATTGAAAACAATTGAAGATGTCTGAGATGAAGTCTGTTATTATTAAAAATATTGAAGTCTGTCAAATGTACATTGGCGAGCTAAGAATACGCTTCAAAGGTGAATTAAACATATAATTATTGAGAATATGGTCCGGACCATTGAGACAAATCGACGCCCGGGCCTGTATTTAAGGTTTTACAATATATGGAAACCGCATTGTAAGAATACTGCATTATAGGAGGGGTGAATGTATTTTCTTTCTTTTGGCTTTTGTATGTTACTTTATTCCTTTTTTTTTTCCCCACTTGTTTTATTATCATTTGTAACCTCTTGTACTATAACCTGTTTGGGTTATTAGTGCCACAATCTTTCCCATTGTAATCTATGGTGTTATTATGAAATAAAATAAATAAATAAGTTAAAAAGAGAAATATGTGAAAATATTAAAGGCTAATACACAATGGTGTGTTAGTAAATTTTTAACACTATGTGCTAAGGCAGTGGCACATTAAGAATTTGGAAGGTCCCAACCACAATCTAACATTTTCCCTTTTTTATTATTTAATTATATATATTTATAATGAACCAGGCATCAAATTTTAACAACCAGCTTGTGCCAACACACCACTGCTAATAAACCTTTTATCAATAATACTGATCTAGAATCAATGCCACAACTCATTTCTAATTCATCAATTTTTTTTTTTATCTTTGTCAAACAACAGTAAGAAAAAAAAAGTGGGGACATTTTAAATTCCATCAAACTTTAAAAATTCCCTTCAACTTTTTTTTCTCTTTAAATATAACAAACACTCATATTCAATTGATTAATTTAATTATAAAAGGGAAAAAAACATGTTTAAGCCTAAAGAAACTAACTTATAGGTATGTTTATAAAGAACATTCCATATTACTAATAAATGGAATGATAAAGGAAGAATGGCATGGTCTTACAGTAGGTTTTAATGTTCTCAATATATCAAAAAAGAATTCAATGTTCAGAAGAAAATGAAAGCTCCAACCTTGAATGTTCTTATAATATCTGTCGTGGATGATGAAAATAATATATTAAATAATATTTATTGTCTTTTCATGACAAAAAAATTTATGCAGTTGCAATGGAAATGAAAGCAGATGCTACCAATGGGCATTGTGTAATTTCACAACTTGCTCTAGAAAATCAATATGGCTGGCATAAAGACAGAGTTTCTTATCAATATCTGTCCATCTAACTCCAATAGCATCATCACCTGCATGCAAAGGAAAGCGGCCAACTGATCTTCCATCAGGATCATGAAAATTTACAGCTACCGTTTCCATCCAGGCGTTATCAGTATTTCGAGGGTCATCAACATACCCTTTGTAAACCTAATCAATTAAAGAGGGAGAGATTGTATTTAACATAATCTTTTTTTTTTTTTAACAATATATAATAAAGTTTTTTAATTACACGAATCCTACCTCTTTTCCATTGTCAAAAAACTTTTCCATTATCTCATTTAACTTTTTCTTATCCTGACCCGTCAGTTCGAGTGAATTTAAAGCTTCCTCTCCAAATTCTCGTTTTAAAGTTACAGATATTCTTTCACCAGGATCAACCATTCCCTGAAAAAGAATGCGTATGTAGAAGTTCAATAATGCTATTTCTTTAATGAAGATTCATTTTGGTTACATAAGAAAAATTGTTATAAATCTTTTTTATACTGCAATTTCTCTACTTCATTTAAAAAAAATTATCTTAATTAACATAATTGTGTGCTTAAGAGTTAAATTTGTGCATATGTTCCTTCCCCTTAATCTCTTAAATTTTTGCATATAAGCAACATCTATGATTTTACCTTGTGTGAAAATTCTATTGAACATCAAATATCTGTATGCTATGACTTGAAAAATGCTTGAATTTATGATCATATTAATAAACAAAAGCACTTTCACCATGTTATATACCCATTTTTAATTAAATGTGTCATATTTTGAGCATGAGCTTAATGACCTGATGTCTGAAAAGTATCTTTCCAATTTCTATATAAAAATAGGCTATGTTGAATACCTGTAACTTTCCTCTTGCAGACAAGTTCCTTGAACTTTGCTTAATGCAAGGTTTTCCAACCGCACCTGTATATAAAATATTTCCAAGCAGATGGACGGCTATAAATGCTCACCATCAAACCCTACAATTTTTGTGAGATTTTTAAAGAATGTTCATCTAATTATTGGAAAACAAGTTTTTGAATTGTGTGTGAAGAATTCTTCACTGCAGTGATATTGCTAAATGCTTCCCCCATAAATGGTTTATCTGCTTGAAAAATTGATTTGTTGAATATATAGCCTCATACCCTTATTCAATAGTTTTTAATCTTTTCAGTTTGCTCAATACTTCTGATCAAAGAGAAAATAATAATAAACTGAAGATATACTTCAAACATATCAAAAATACAAAGGAGAAAAGGGAAGGAAAAATTCGGGTTGGTTGGTTTGTTTATTAGAATTTTTGGCATCGACTACTAAGATCATTTTGCGCCTTTACACAAGTTATATCTGTACGCAGCACGGGACAAACATAAAGGTCCATGCCCACGGCGGGATTCGAACCCACGACCAGGTGGACTCGAAAACTAGAAATCCTACGCCCTAGCCCTCTCGTCCACCTGGCTGGCGGGAAAAATTCCATGACCTGTACTTTGCCAGAGTATTCCTGACCTTTGAGTCTGCTGGTTGAGCTAATTTGTGACTTCAAGGATATCCAGCTGGTATTTTGTGACATATTGTTAACAGCATTGTCTATGATAACTCGATTGGTAAGAGCAATGCCAGTGAACGGCATGGTCCCTGGTTCATATTCAGTTTGCGAAATTTTGAGTTCCCTTTTCTCCTTTGTACTTTCAATGCTTCAGATTATAAAAAAAAAGTTGGTGGAACAAGAAAATCAATGGAGTATGAAGAAGACTAGCTGAAGCACCCGGCGTCGATCAGAGAAAAATGTATTTTTTTTTTTTAATATTTAATATATATATATAGAAAATAAAAGATAAACTATACTCCCACGCGAAAGACTAGCAGCCATTGTTGATGCTGCTTTACGGAACAATCGCAAAAGTCCTTGTTAAACAAAGCAAATGACAATTTTGTCACAATGTTTTAATGCTGGCAAAAATTCCATTTAGCTCCAGATAAATTGAATTTTAAAAATAAACTACAATGGAAAGGAAGAAAGAAAAAATATCCTTTCTTAGCGAGCACCTAGAAGCCAAGAGAAATATACTTGCTAAATTTCAAGTTTTCTGGAGATTTTGTAATGAATGATGAATGAATGAATGAATGAATGAATGAATGAATATATTTTTCGCTCTCTTTTTTATATATAGATGACTCATAAGTCAGTCATAGACAATATTTTTTTCATGAGTGTACATAGCTTTTATTAATACTTGTAAAAATCACATATTACATATACACTTATAGTAAATGATAACCCAAGAGTATAATACTTTTGGATTATATAAGATATAGTATACAGGGTGTATCTATATATTTGTAACAAGCATCCGGGAATGACTCCTGGGATCAAAACAGTAAAGAATGTCCCTATGAATATATGCCCTACAAAGTGTTGTTACTGAGTTAGATGCGACGGCATTACAGGATGTATATTGGCCACATAACAGGAGATATTCAATGTGTCTGTGATGAGCAGCAGTGCATGCGTGGCATTGCCTCAACATGGATGGTGAAGCCACTTGAAGATAAGTGCATTCTACAGGCATTATTGATAATCTCTTACAGATCATTGATGGTGTTAATTGGAGTAGCGTACTTTTCATGTATCCCCACAGATAAAGTCCAGTGGATTAAAGTCAGGAGACTGAGAAGACGAATGCTTTGGACCTAGACGTCCAAAAACACTCCTGTATATGTCCTGCCGATGATGTGAATAAAAGCAAGTGATATCTGTGTACATGCGCATGTAACTTAGTAACAACATTCTGTAGGACATACGTTCATAGGGACATTCTTTCTTGTTTTGATCCAGGGATCACCATCCCTGACATTTGTGAGAAACGTATAGATACACCTTATATAATGCAGTGCCAACTGAGTGCTTTATTGATACTAAATATCTGCATTTTCATTTTCTACCATTTGGCAATGAAAATCTGAATTTTATTGCACTATAATTTCACAAAACAACTGTAAGTTCATAAAATACCAGTTGAGATACACTGCTATCGATGACAAATTGTTTATTTGAAGCATGAGTGGGTGTTGTTCATAAAGTAATAGTATGCAATGTCATAGTCTGTATAATACATCAATAAATGTTTTAATTATTACATGACACTGTTACTATGGAAATTCTCTACGTATGAGCCATTGCGATTAAGGCATTTGTCCCATTGTGGTACAAGTTTTTGAATGCCCATTGCAGCCACTGGCACACATCACCTCGATAAACTTATTGCACCATGCCCACACATTTACGTAGGCCATGCAATCATTGCTGTACACTTTCTGCATTTCACTGTGAATTTCTTTGAGTGGACGACCTTTCTCATGAAGGAAACGAATTACAGCTCTTTGATCTTCCAGCATGGACGATGTGATCAACGATGCCATCCTGCCGATTGCGATTGCATGCCTTCACTATACCCTGTCTCAGCTTCAGTTGAGAGTGACATCATGGAATGAGGTCCCTTACCAGACATAGTGCACAACATCGTATCCTTCCGCCGTTAAAAGAATAAGTTATTCTAAGGCTATGTATGCTACAATACACCATCCTTTAATCGCGTGGCTTCTCGAAAGTAGATGGTGTCTATCAGATATCATTTTTTTAAATTAATGTTTAAAGTATTTTAATCCTCTTCGTGAAAACTCGATCATCTTTCATTTCTGACACATCTCTTTCATGCAGGAACATGACGATCAAATAATCTCGACTACAGACTGACTTCGTTTTAATTTATTTTTTTTAAATTTCATCAAATGGCTTTTCTATTCACCGATTTTTTATTACATCGAGGAGGAAAATATGAAATATGATTCCAGAAAGAATTTTGAACCTTTGATACAGAAAATTATTCGAACTATTTCTTCATGCGGGCGAAATGTAACCACTTCACTCGTGACATCACTCTCAACTGAAGCTGAGACAAGGTATAGGTGTCAGCACCTTCATGGTGCTTTTAAAGGATAGGGGAAGGCGGCAAGTTCAAAAAGTATATCCACTTTTACCACCACCTACTACAATGTTTTCGTAAAAAAATAAATAATATTACTTTTTTTCCCTCGTAGTTCTGTGAAACGACACACTGTGGCAGTGTACGAGAATTTTCCAGATGGTATGCGAATTTTACAAGTTTCATCCAAGAATTTAATTCTATTGGTCTACCAACCCTGCTTAATAAGTATAAATTAAAACACTTGCTTAATTCATTAAAACTGAATGTTTACCCCAGGGATTGCCCATTCAAGAGAATCTCTACGTTGAATTGCAACAAATTGTAAAATCTGTTTATCTGATTCTGGATGGAATTCCAGTTTACCATTATTTCTTTTCCATCTACATTTATAAAAGGATAAAAAAATATACTTTTAGGCATCTTATATAGTTGCACCTTCAAATATTAAAGACATTAATTAGATAATACATGTCTAATACCTTGTGACAATAGGATCAGCAGCATGATTAGGTCCCCATTTCCCTAACAAACCTCTTCCTTGTAAACCTGTTCTCCCTCGTGGATTTCTGCATAAGTCAACAATTTTGGTTTATTTAAATATCACTCCTTAATGAATAACAATTCAAATTTTGAGGACATATCTACCTAGGATAATTATTAATTACGTCATATTTTCCTTCATGGCTTAAGCGATTTACTGTCCCATCAATGTCATTCCATTTTGGATTGAAATTTGGATCGCTAGTTTACGTAAAATTTTTGTATAGCTACATAATCCGGTGTACAATTATCAATTATGATTATATTAATTTCATTTAGATTATTTACTCCATTTAAATAAAAATAAATTTTACCTTTAAAAAATAAATTTTTAAACCATTTTAAAAGAGAAAAAGGAGGAATGTTTAATACTTTGTATCTAAATCTGCCCAAGGCTGTCCTAAAACTCTTGGTGATGTGTAAGAAGGGGGATCATATTCTGACCACTCAGAGGACCACTGAACTTTATCATCTGGGACCATGAATCGTTGAATTGTATTATCAGTCATGGGATAGTATGTTCCTCTTGCCTTCACGTGATTAGTCATTTTTGAGATACAACAAAGATTAGAAAGACACGACTTCTGGAATTTCTGAAAGAAAAGAAGATTTTAATGATTAACAATTAATGTAATCGAATATTTTAAAATATTTCATAAGATTTACATATTTTTATTTACATTCTTTGAAGATGCTGTTAGAGAAAGGAGAAAGCTAAATAAAATTTCTCTCTTTAAAAGTGTCACTGTGTTCAGAGCTGAACTTATATACATTTACGTGCTATTAAAAAATTAAAAAAGAAATAAACATTAATATTATAAATATATAACCAACCAAAATAAGATTCAAATTGTACAGAAAATCTAAGATTACTCTTTTTTCTTTTCTAATTTATAAAATATTAGAAGAAAAGGTTGTAATGTGGCCCCTTGCTGGTAAATTGGCCTCTCCGCCAAATAAATCTAAGAAATTGGTAGAATATCTAATAGAGCAATAACTAGTTGCAAAATTAAGATATAGATATCGCTTCCTGTTGACTTATCGGTTGGTAAAGCAGTACTATCAATGCACAACAGTGATGAAAGTTTTTCTTGTCGAAAGTTTTTTTTGTTTTAATTATTATAGAAATTATTATTATAGAAATGTGCAAAAATGACTGTGGTTTTAATGTCCAACTGATAAGGTTCTGCTTTTGACATATTGAAGGCAAACTCATGTTAGCTTTTTTCCTTAGACTCTTATTATTGTTGTTTGTCAAACCCAGTACTTTTCTTTTAATTTGACTCCCTGTTGTTGTTCATTTGTAATCAACATTTTGCTTTCATTTTATTTGGTGGTGAATGCAGTTGTAGCCGTAACCGAGGCCGTGGTCATGGTAGCAGAGGCCACGTGTCCATGGTAGGGTAGGAAGAGGAGAAGCAGTCGTACCAGAGCCCAGAGAGCAGCGACACCTATGACCAAGTGTAACGAAGAGGAAGAAAAGGATAATGATTCGGAATTGGACGCAGTTAACCTGAACAGAAAACATGAACACTAATTGCATCTTCTGTGATGGTAGCAAAAGAAAAACGTAGCTGGAGTGAAGAATGAGTAAAATGCCAAAGAATAGGGAAATGTGAGCTCATAGTGCTTGTGATGGATATTATTAGGTCTGTGATTTCTGCCATTATGCAAATGCAGAGATTTTTATTCTGCAAAAATTAAAGTTTAATTATTTTAATTTATAAATTTTTACTTTTTTATAGCAAAATTAGTATTATATTTATTTTAGTTGAAAATTGTAAAGCAGAATTATTCTAAAGTAATGACATGATATTTTCCATGTAATAAAATGTACAGATGGATTGTAATTAAGTTCAATGAAAGTAACTATCATCAAGAAAAGCCTCCAACGTTTGGATCTACAAAAAGTCATCGTGAGTTTTGAACGGTCAAATGTACTTAAGTTTTGGAACGGTCATTCCATCTGTACATTTCATTACATGGAAAATATCATATCATATGTTTATTTTAGTTCAGAGAAAACTCATCTAAGTTTGATTGTTAGATAATAGTAGGGATTATTATTAATTACTAGTTTCAATTTTTTTGACTATGAATATTGATCTTATTCTTCTGTTTAATAATACAGCATAATCCACTTAATACAAAAATGCTTAATATAATTTTTTTTTCCTGCCTCGACCCTCGAAAAATCATCCTAATAATACGAAAAGTTTTTATGTAAATTTTGGATAATACAAAATAATTTTAATAAAATTTTGAGAAAAATATAACTAAATCTCGTTTTTGAGAAAATTACAACTAAGGAAATACCATGAAAATATTGGCGAAGAGGTTCGACAACAAAAGGAAAACGGCAGACTAGATGAAGAAAGCAATGTAGATGAAATTTCATGTTCTTCCGTCATCCAAAAAGGATAATGAAGGCTTAGAAATCCTGAAAATCTTTGTTCCAAAACGATGATCCATATGAGATATTGATTGCTATTTTAAAATCAATAATTTTTTAAGTAAGAAATTGATAAGTATGTAAAAGAACTCAACTATTCTTGATATTTTTTTAAGTAATTAGCAATAAAGTTTGCATTTATGGTATAAACTTGTCAAATTTATTACAGTATATAATTTACATGCAGCATATACACTCTCGAATAATACGAATTTCAGATGTTAGGAAATGACATCTTGTCCTCTTGGATTTTGTATTAAGCGGATTATACTGTACTATTTTTCTATACATTTAAAATGGCCCCCAGGGTTATTTCTATATCTACACTTGAGCTCATCTGATCGGTTTGGAATGACCCAAAAATCCATATAATTATTCAAAAAATTTGAGCGGTTTATTTATTTCAAAAAATGATACTTCATGCCAACAAAATACCACACTCTTTGCACTATAGTACTTGGCTTAGGATAGCTTATAATTTTTTTATTACAAAAAAACAATAGGGGGGGGGGGTACATTAGAGTTCTCACACTGTAAGGTGAAATGGATAAGTAGGGACAAGTAGTTCTCACTTTATCGTGCTTAATAAGTAGGGATAGGTAGGGACAATTATTTTAAAATGCTCTAATTTTCTTAAATCCTGGCACTTCAACAGTAGGTTGCAACGAGCGGTTGCGAGCAGGCTTGGTGAAAAAAAGCAGCTCAAGGTTTGCACATGAGGGTATTGAGTATTCTATCTCTATGATGTCCCTACCTATTGAGTGTGATAAAGTGATCTCACCTAACAGTTTGAGAACTCTATCACCTTTTCCTCTAATTATTTTTGAGAGTCCTTTCTGTAAATAAATTAATAAATTTAGCTGAACTTCTATTATATAGTTTTTTTTTTTTAAAGGTTAGATTTCTATGGAAACTTTGTACTAATTAATAAAGCTGGGCTTTCAAAATTTTATTTATGAATTTGTACATAATACAAAACACTGTTCACAAATATTTGGGAAAATATTTTTTCATAAACTTTAAAATATTATGTTCAATATTCAAGATAATTACATATTCACATTATCTTTTAAAGTTCTGCATATAATTAGCAGGTATTTCAGAAATGATACTTTACTCATGGTGTGTGAAAAATCCTCTTTCGATACTGCTTGAAGTTCCCTCATCACAGCCATTTGAATATCCGGAATGTCTGATACCTGTAAGCAAAACTGTATATGGAGGTCCTCGGTTGAACCAGGATCCTGGTGTCTTCAGCATGATAACATGAGGCTGCACATCAATACAAAGGTGAAGCACTTCCTTACTTGAAAATAGATTCCAGTACTTTTACCACCCTCTGCATTCTCCAGACCTGTCACTACCAGACTTCTCCCAGTTTTCTCGTTTGAAATCAACAATGAAAGGACACAGCTTTCTCATAATTATTGTACGAAGAGTGTCAAAAGTATTTTGTGGCCATGGAGTTTATTTTGAAGGACAGTAAAGTATCACCTCTGAAATACCTGTCCCTACTTGTTTTTCTCACCTTGTAATAACAACTTTAATAAAATAATATCAAATAATATATCTTTCCCTCGCTTTCTTCTGTAACTGGATAGGGCACAGATATTCTAAAAATGCATGGTGAGGAAATATGTTTTGTGTGCATTTTTTTACTTAACAAATATGTTTTGTGTACTTAAGAAGTTGAAGATAAATTTCTTAAGGTGAAATAAAACGTGAAACAAATACGTTTTATTTATTCATCTCATAAATAAATAATGAATTCGGTTCCATGTCAATTTAAAAATCACTAAGGTTCCATTTTCCCCATCGATTCGGTTTTTTTTTATTATTTTTATTTTTTTTTTTTTGCCTTTTTTAATTTTAACCATATTTAATAAAGGGATGGCGATTTAATAATTATACAAAACCAAAACACCACCCTTGGCGATACCCACTTGCAATTAATTGAAAAATCGAGTGCATATTAGATTATAATTGAATATGATTATAACTACCTGTATTAATGAAGTAGAATTAACTTGTAGCGGATATCAAGCAAGTTCTTAGAAATAATGCAATAGATAGTTTTTTGTTTGAATGTCATAGAAACAAACAAATTTCAACACCTTAACAAATACTTGTAGAAATTACGCCATCTCTTAGCAAAAAGTATGAATTTTATGAAACGAAAATGAAACTGAAACAAATGGAATCTGTTATTAATAGGTGAAAAACAATTTCAGTAATTAATAGAAGCACTATCGGCACTGTTGATAAGCATTATCAGCTAAAAATTGCTTTTTTTCTATCTCATGATTAATTTTTTTTAATCTTAATTTTATTGTTAAAGATTGAATGAAACCAATTACAAATGAGGAGTTAACCTTTAATAACCAAGTTCATTAAACAAACAATTCAGCATAACAGACAATAACAACTATTATACAGTGTAATTAAGGATTTTATGTTTCTGATTATAAAGAAAAAAGTATAAAGTACATAAAATGCGTAAAATTATATGCAAAAAGTCGAAAAATTGTACAAGTCCAAATTCCTTATTTTGAACATATGGAATTTACAGAAACATAAATCGAATTGAAAAATTTGTTCATATATATTTATATACAGGAGGTCCTCTGAGGTGATCGGTAAAAAAGTTTCCAGAAAAAAAAGTTTCGGTAGAAAAGTCACAATTTTTGGTAGGAAAAAATTTGGGGTTTTATTTTTAGTTTCAAGAAAAAAAGTTTTTAAGTACGAGGGTTGGGGCAAAAGTCATGGCAACTATTTTTTTTCTTGAAGATACCAGTCCGGTTGGAAAATGTGACATATACAGACGAAAGGACAAGGTGTTAACTACAAGTGTGGACAATGAATAGCACTGAAATAACGTAACTCACTAATTTATTACGGTAGTATACAGAGCAATACGGTTGCTCATCACTGGTTGACACACGTCCTTGCTGAAACTTTCCTACCCACCGTGCTACTGTACGGTATGGTAGGGCATTATTCTCAAGGGCTTCCACTAATTCACTGTGACATTCCATCGCATTTCTCCCTCGGAGAACGGCTATTTTGATGTAAGCGCGCTGCTCAACACGGGTTACTTCCATCTCGCACGACACTCACCAACTGACTGATTTCACAGCCCTCGCTGCGCTACTACCAGCTATCACAGAGCCATCTGTTGTTCTGCATACAGACTATGCCTGCAGAACTTCCACACGACACATATACGTTTGTGATCCGTTCACATATCTACAAGAAAAAAAATAGTTGCCATGACTTATGCCCCAACCCTCGTATAAAAGCAGGAACTTATTAATTAAACTCCTCAGAATAAGTTTTGAAGGTCTCTTCTTCGGGTAAATGCTATTAAAATTAAGAAAATTTTAACTTAATGCCTTGTTATAGGCGAGTTTTGAACGTTTCAGTTAGGCTAGTGTTGCGGTTTTGACTCGTTATCTTATTAATTCTGGGATGAATTGAAGCATAACAGAGCGGCGATATTCAGAAAGATGCATTGCAGTGCAGAAATTGGATCTTTTGTGATTGCCAAACGGTTGTCTTCTTCGACGAGACGCTCCGAAAAAAATCATCATGTAACCATTGTCACAAGAAGACAAGCTGATCTAGATATTTATCAAGATCTTGTGTAGCTTCGCCCGATCTAGTTATTTATCCGTCGTTGTGGGTCAAGTATACCCCTACATGTTGATTTTCTTCCCTTGGGCGGATGGTGAATAATTTAAGAAAGAGGATACGCGGGCCATTGTTGTAATCGGCTTGCAGGCAATTTTTTGACTGTCATAAACAGCAGTATTCACTTAATTGTTAGTATTCATTTTTCTGAATTTTGAAAGATCTCGATCTCTAGAAATTCCCGACCATTCATGTTTAAAAACACGCGGCATTGATTAGTGACTTTTTATCACACACATATCATTTAGGCGTTCTGAGTTTGAGCTTTTATATATTATTCTCTTCAGAATGTTACCACTATAAAACATTTAGTTCATGAAAAAATGACAATTTCCGGGTAAACCTTTCGGATTCTGGTATAATTGATGCAGGATCCGGTGTAATTGAGGCGCAGCGATTGAAACGCTGGTCTATTTTACTATTTATTAGGTTCTGCCCTTTGAAATTTGCCTGTGTCTCCGGTATGACCCGATTTTTCTCTGTCCATGTCGTTAATCGCATGTGTAGTACTCGAATAAAGATTTATGTCACGGATGTCAAACTGACGTCTCAACTTGACGCTGCTGATGTCAACCAAGAGTTGGCAACTTGGTTTTTTATTCGTTAATATTTTTATCCCCATTAAATTAATGGCATATTAATAGCTTCCTTCATTACTTCGGTATATATTCCATGTCAACCACCGTATAAAGACATGTACCATTTACTACTCCTCGACCTTCATCACTTTACTAAGTATCTTTTTCTTGTTCTGTTATTTCCATATCTCTGTCCCACTATCCTTTCTCTAACATGGAAAGGCATAGGTGGGACTTTGGAAAATAAAAGAGAATCAAGGGACGCCTGTGAAGATATTACATGGTAAACAAGAGCAATGAGAAGGACCTGCGTTTGGGGAAATGGAAGTCAGTCATCACTATTAATAATAATGGTCATTATTAATGGTCATTACTATTAATAATAAAAATAATAATTATAATAATGGCATTTATTGGAAAAATAATTAAACATTAATTCACTCTGCTTTCATTTAAGCGGTAAATCATAATTACAGCTTCTAGCTGCTGGCAAAACGCTTCTATAGATTACTCACCAGATTAAAAAAAAAGTTTTAACTGTTAAAAATATATAAACTAATTTTCAAATTAAGTTTAAAAAGTTTAAGCTATCTTTTAAGAAAGTAAAACACATAAACTGATAAAAATTAAAAATATATAATAAATATGAACTAAGAGACCGTTTCCACAAAGAGTGGAAAAGTAGTCTTTTATTTCATTTTTGTTATTCTTGAGTATCCACAGTTTCTTGTATTTTTGGGTATTATTAAAAATATATATAGTTTATGTGAAGAAGCAACGTCAAAACATCCTCTTTTTAAATTCATTCTCTAAAGAAAAGGAGCGGTCTGCTATTTAGAATCATGTTATGTTTCAAATATTTAAACATAAAATTCGATTTTATAAAAAAACAAAGCTTTGCTTGGTAATAACCTGAAAAAAATATATATATATTTTCAGACAAACTTTTAACACCTGTCAGTTCTGAAGACTGTTTTTAACTTTTTTCCGTGATATTGCAAGAGAACATGCGAGCAGCTGCCTTTCGTGATAGGCTAATCTCTTGTAAAAATTAAATTAAATTATTAGCTGCATTATCTGTTGTTTGTTTTTGTATGTTTTGAACAGAAAAAAAAAACTATAGAAAAAAAATATTCGAATTCTCTCACGTCTTCAATTTATATAATCCGTTAGTTAGAATATTATATAAATTCTCTTTGATTATAAATGTAAACAAAGAAATCATGTATTCGAAAAATAGTCAATTCTTATATGCTAGCCGACAGCCGAAAATTAGTCAAAAGTTTTATTGTTTCAAAGAACAAATTCAAATTGCCTTGATACCAGGTGCTTGCGAATCAACTGGAGCCGTATTAAATGGAACAGGCTATAAATTTATCTATGAATAAAACCCACATGAAATGATGATGCCAATATATTATTCTACGTACCACTTATCTACTGAGTGCAGTAATAGTACATTATTATGACCTCTCTTATATCCAATAAGACATTTCTAATCAATAAGAATCTGTTTTTAAGAAAGTTTTATACCATTTAGGACAATTTCCAGTTTGCAAATTCAATTAACTCAAGCAAAATTTTGAAAAAGCTCACTCTTTTGAATAAAGAATTTTTCTCTGAATTTTTCATTAAACAGGAGAGTATCATAAAATAGGGTTTAAAATGCTCGTAAAAATTTGTGAAATATCAATTTCACAAAGAGTTTTAGTGAATTAAAGTGAAGATTACATCATGATCCTTATTATTTATGTGATAAATACATGTAATTGATTCTATATTGCTTTCACTCATCAGTTTTTCATCATAAACTTGACCTTTGATATTATATGGCTCATTGAGTTAAAATTCTGTATCTTATATGCATATGAATATTTTTTCAATTTTTTATTTCGTCATGTTCAATTTTTATCATCGTCGAAATCTTCCATCTTTCTTTTAAAGGAAATCCGGAGCGAATCGTTTCCTTGATATTATGGAATATTCGCATGTCTTTTTTTTTTTTGCATAGGAAATAATCAAATAGATTCTCAGTGATTTTATTCACCTAGAAGAGATAAACATTTATATTTAAAACGTCGGAGATATCTCTACATTTCTCAACGCCTACGCCAAAGATGAATCAAAGTAATTGGTTAATTTCTAGTCATATATATGAAATTTATCAACCACTGCTTTAGTTTAGAACTTGTTATGAATTCCTGGGTGATGTTAGCATCTAATTTATCAATTAGAAAGCCGTTCTTATAGTTGTTTTTTTTTTTAATTTTCTTTTATTTTTGAAAAGAATGTTTTTCAAAGCGATCGTCTTCGTGTTGTTCTTCTTGCGAGTGTCTGCATCTGACGACGACGGCTTGGGTTTCCTCAAACAAATGGCACAGGAGTTCGAGCAGAAGGTGTGCCAATTATTGACGAATGTCTGTCAAAGTTTCTTCGAGGCGAGTAACCGTAACATGACGAAAGGTGCCGGATCCGTATGTGCTCCATTCGACTCGTTTTGCCGATGTACGATCTCCTGCTACGGCGATCACTGTTTCCCCTCCTGCATCAAGCAGACTGATCTGATTTGCCAGTTTTTCACCGATTTTCAAGAGATGTCTTGTTCGTTGGACGGAGATGATGACTGTCAGTCGTATATTGAAAACACAAAAAAGCGATGCAAATGCGTCCAAGAGTGTAATCCCACTGACCGGCCATGCCTTGATAATTGCCTGGATGATAATGGACAAAAGACGGACTAGAGACGATTTAAAAGGTTTTTTTATGACGGAAAGAAATTGTTAAAGTATTATTATGTACTAATCTATGTGTAGTTTCTAACCTCCCTCTCCAAAATATGACTTTTTTATTGAAGAAAATATTTGTGTTTATCATTTTGATTTGTTAAGGCTTTAAAACAAATTTCTTAATGGTAACAAATTAATACTGCCTTTATCAATATCTTAAAGACGGTAAAACCTTTACAAAATTATAACAAAAAATATTTGAGACCACGTTCAAAATTTACAAAGTAGTCGAATAAAAGAAATTATGATGTTCGAGTATCATATTTTTAAAATGAAAAAGAATTAATAAAACTCACATTTTAGATTAAAATTTGAGGTAAGTTTTTATTCATGTTATTTTTTTTATTCGCAAACGTGATAAATATTCATTAGTATTAAGAAGTATAAAAAAATTATTACATTAAACTTTCGAAGAAGTTAAAATGCACAGAGTTAATGTGTTTAAAAATACAGAAAAATATTTAAATAAACCTAACATTGGTTCAAATGAAATAGGAGACATTAAATATTCAAAACGTAAATAAGATTAAATATCCATCCAAGCAATGAAAAATGCAAACGAAAAACTTTAAAATTTACTACTTCCAATAATCTTGGTAACAACATTGAATATCTAAAAGCTTTTCTGTTTAGTATTCGAATATATATTTGATCTGGCATCTTATATTTATTAACCTACTACATTTATTTCGCCCAATTAATTCTTTTGCATCAGGTATAATTTATACAGGGAATTAAACTAAAATTAAATCGACAAATGATTACATTCAACCTTCCTCTTCATAACATATGATGATAGGTTTAAATTTCCTCCCAACTTCCATAGACCGTGACACGATTTATAAACAATTATTTCGAGGTCTAAGTTTATTGAAAAAAATAAAACAAAACCTTGAAGCACGCGCTACCCTCAGAACTGATCTAGTTTCAATCTCCATTAGCCTGCTCACCTCTTTCTGTTCACCTATTTCCTGCACATCGTTGCTCATCCGAAGCATATCGTACGTTCATTGCCATCAACGTTGTTCCCAGGGCGCTGTTATCTAATGAAGGTAGCCTTAATGTCCTCTGGCGCAAAAACATCTGAAGTCCGAAAAAGATTAATGGAGGATCGAAATACTGAGGTTGGAAGCGCTGAAACACTGAATTAAAAAAAGATAAAATCAGATTGCGTTAAAGTCGTGCAGAATCATGATTTTTTTTGTCCTTTTTTTTGTGCCTCCTTGAAACCGGGACCTAGACAAAAGTCGTTTTTGATTATCGTATAACTATTGTATAAAGACGCTCAGAGGGACGCTCTGAAAGAAATGAGAACCCTCCCCATCCAAGGCACCAATAAAGATATAGAGAAATGAAATTTTGCATGCTGTAAATTTGAAGTTCCCCCGTTTGTGTCTGGAATTGGGAAGCATTCCGACAGATAGTATAGCTTCATTGAATTTCTGCATTGATATATAAACATAATAAATAAAGAATAAATAGTTTCCGAGAAAAAAAAGGGTGCATTACTTTATAAGTAACCCTTGACTCAATGTATTTGATTGCATGCGTATGATTCCTAATCAAATCGCATTAGATACTTGTGCTCCTTTCTTACACATCAAACTTAACACCGATTACACAGGTCAACACACATTTTGGTGCCGGCGATTTTTCAAGTGTTCTTAGGTAATTTTAGGGTGCAGAATTCAAAAATAACTTTATATTTGTTCCATCAGGTCTAGTTTTCGAGATATTAACGTCGCAACGTTGCACAATACACAAATAGCAGTCATCATTGTTGTTTCTGGGTTCCCTCCAAACCATCGGCACACCAAATTTCAGACTTCTCTTTTGTCCATTAGTCCATTGCCATAAGTGTTCCATAAAAATTTTACACACAACAAGTGGTGCCCACGTTTTGTCTTGGTCACCAAGCTTAACGCCAAAGAATCCAAGGTACGCTCTTTTTTGATAATTATGGCGCTGATAATCATGACGTTTTTTTAAGTAAAATTCGTGGCCATCTATCAGGAAAAACGCCACGAACTTTTTCCCAGACTTATTATATCAACGTCGCACCTCTGTACCATAACAAATAACAAAAGCGCATTAAGTTAGTGGTGCTGTATCTCAAAAACTATAGCTGATAGAGAGAAACTGTTTTCATATTTTGAATCAACACATCAAATATAATCAAAATCAGTTCTAACATTCCAGGCACCACGAAAAAAATTTTTTTTTTGTTCCCCAGTGTTATCAACCCCTATAAATTATTAAGAGATTTCGAATTGAGTGGGACCATGGTGATCACATCGCACGCTCCACTTGGAAAATACTTATGAAAATGCATATTAGAATGAAAATTCGCATCATTTGAGCATCAACATGAATATGCTCTATCAACGTGATAAAATTCCCTCCTCCATTGCTCTTTATTTTAACCGGGATGTCACAATAACCGATTACGAAATTTTTTTTGTAAGGATTATTTTGAAGAGAATTACCCTTTCACAAGTAATATATTATACATGGTCAATAATATAATTTACACTATTTTTAAGGATTACAGGGTGGTTACTTTCATTGCACCCTGGTGTTAATTTTTTTAACTAATTTTTTTAACTAATTTTTCTTAACCAATTTCTTTTTCTTTATTTTTTTTAACTACTTTTTTATTCTTTTTTGTGAATTGTCTAATTATATATATTTTTGTTTGTGTTTTTGGAAGGGAGGCTACCAGACAGGCTCGCCTTTATGCTTCCCCTTCTTTTGGTTGTTTATTTGGTTGTTTTTTTATTGATTTATGATGATCCCCTCGTCCTGGTTTTGCCTAGTGGCCAGGTTCGAGAAATCTGAAATTAATAAATTTAAATAAATACATAAATAAATAAATACAATATAATAATTCAGCAGTAATTACTATACTTGCTTACAAAGCCTATGGCTTCCTTTCCCTAATGCTTCTCCTTATTCTGAGTATTCGAAATTTCACGCTTTAACATCCAACAGTAGTCCGCTATCATAGACATATTCCATTTAAAATTAATAAATGAAATCTGAAGTTAATGTTCCAAGCGTAAGGTAAAGATATTAATGGAAAAAAAATTGAAGGAAAAATTCCGCGATCCGGATTCGAACCGGGGACCAAAAAGTATCACGCTTGTCGCCTCTACCAGCTTTGTACGTAATAGTCAGCTGATAGAAGTGACGAGCGTGATACGCGAAAGTTTTTCTTCCATTTTTATCATTAATATATTCCATTTCCTTGATAAGGGTCTCTCAATGTTCTTCACATCTTGGTAAAATCTCTTCCCGTGCTCTTCACGTAAGGCTCCCAATTTTTTGGGGAATGGTCCACTTGAAAATGCAAAAAAATGAACTTTTAAGCTTCCTTTGAGCTCTGAATGCTGTGGGGCATTCGTTAGAAGATGTTTCTATAGCCTGGATTTTTTTGAAATAATCTTTTGGAACTAATTTTGCCGAAAACATTGAGAACCATTGTCAGTAGACTGTTCGTAATGTGAAAGTTGAAATCTTGGACTATCTAGAAAACAAAATGTGATACAATTTTTCCTGTTTTTCTTTTCGAATTCAGTGCTTAAAAATCTATGGTATCGCTACTGCTCATTGTTTGGTTAACTGGTGGATTACAACACTGATTTGCCAAAACGTGATGGAGAAAAACAGGTCGTTATCGGTTTACGCGCATCAAAAAACACGGGAATTATCAATACTTTCTATGCAGTTTTTCAAACTAGTGTAGTCATCAAGCCTTTTGAATGAAATAACGTACCAACATCAGATGTCTGATTTAGATTTGCTTAGGTATAAGCAATTGCTAATAACTCGGGAATTTTTGTTCCTGGGAAATTTCGTCGCTGGACCACAGCATTCAGAGCAAGTAAATTCCTGAAGTAGTTCCCATTTTCCTTGGCCTGGCCAGAACCTGTGATTTCTAACGTCAAAAAGTAAATCGCAAAAAGTAAACTTTAATTTATGGCGCTTTGAGCTGCGTATAAAGCCATGTCAAGTTTAAGTAATTTTTGTTCGGAATTTTTTATAAGTTTGATTTTATTAACCACTCCGTATTATTAATGATAATTTAATGTTCTCTAGCACAGAGGTCTTGGAATTTAATGAATTAACGACCACCAGTCATTGCCAGCAATTTTAGTGATGCAGAGATGTGATAATTTCCTACTTTTCATAAAATTTACTTATTTCTAAAAATTACTTTATTTTTGTAAATAAAGATACAAACACTGAAATTATTCGTTTCATGATGTTTCACTCTTTACAGACATTACTATGGTCAATAGAATGAAATAATAGAAAATAAAAAAAAAATCAAGGCCGTAGTTTCCGGAATTCATTTGCAAGCAAACTTTTTCATCGATAGAGGAAAAAAAACAAGGTAACATCCGTTTGTTTTTCAAAATAATAATCTCCATCTACTTTTATGATGTAAGAAAAATCTTCAGTCAGAAATAGTTTTGGTTAACTCTTTTTAATCTTCCAACTTATTTCTAATTAAATAAAAATAAATTAAATACATGAATTAAGAAGTTATGAAAACTTCTTTGTTTATTTTTTATTTGTAAATTTGAAAAACTGCGGTGTTTAAAATGTGTGGAAAGAGAAACGCTTAAATAAATGGAAACATTTTCTTTATTAAAAGATTTGTAATCTCATCTGTATAAAAATGTTATACGTATATATACAGAAGGATTAAAAATATGTATTTTACATTTTGGAAAATATGTATACAACCAAAATATTTATTTCAGATACATGCTTAATAATTCTTTACTTATTCAGTTTTTATCATATAATTATAGAATTCCTATTACTAAAAAAATTTATTTATTTTTGTCCGCAAAAACCGCATTGTTGCATGAATTGTTGCAACAGTGGTAAATTTTGAATACCATTGTTGTAGCCGTTAGTTTTCTCATAACAATGCTCATAACTTGCTAATTATTGGCGAAAAAACGAATGATTATGCTTATATAAATATCCATACGGGATAGCCTATTTATCACTAGTTTGTTCCTAATTAGAAAAGATAAAAAAATTTAGGGATGGGGGGGGGGGGGGAGATAATAATTTAGCAGAAATTTAGTGAGATTATCCATCACTGAGCTTTCATATTTCTATTCATCATTCAATCAGTTCACTTCAGCCGCATTTTCATCATTTCGCTGTGGCCGGTGCGGCGGTGGCGGCGGTTGTGGCGGCGGCAGTGTTTACCACGCAGCAGCTCACACTCGGACGGAGGGTGTGCGGGCAGCAAATCATGGAACCGCAAAAGGAGCCGGTGCTGCCTGGTACAGGGCAGGCTTGGCCGATCGCTGGAGTACACGTTACAATTGCGGGACATCCGCTGTTTCGAGCACCTTTGGAATCAAACGAGAATTATAAATATCGATAAAGAAAATGTAAAGAGTTTTATTTAAAAATGGCTCTAAAATTTTTAAAGGAAGATATTTATAAAATGTTCATATCATTTATTAAAAACTGCAGCATATTGCCTTTACCTGTATCAATACATATAAAGAAAAGAAACTCTTTAAAGTTAATTCAGTTATTCAACTTTTTATGTGTTCTCCATCATAAAGTTATCAGTGCTTTTGATCATAACTAAGCTTCTGCTGAGATTAAAATTTCAACACCCAAACGTTTCAAATCAGCATTTTAAAAGTCTTACTAGCCATTTATAACACTGGTCACTTCCTTAACATTTCTTAATAAGTTGAATTATGCATTGAATGTGTGCGTCATTGTCTTATTGTTATTATTGTGTAAAATGCTATAATTAAGTTAAATATGGTACCAAGAACAGATGAAGGTACAGTTTAAATATTGTATCCCTCCTTCATCTGTTCTTGATGGTACTTATTCTGTGTTTAAATATTGAACGGTTTAAAAGTTAATTCCGAATTCATATAACTTGGGAATGATATTTTAAAAAAATGCATATTCTAGTATTAAAATAAATTAGATTGATTTCCCCTCTCGTAACGTTGTGAAGTTACAGCGCCAAAATTTTTGACTATAAACAATCAGTTTCAACAGTCATGAGATTCAGTGGGAGGGAAAACCATTTGTTTACCTGGAGGAATAACGGTGTTGGGAAGTAGGTTTACAAAGGCGTTGTATTTATCAATCAAACTTTGTAGAAAAAATAAATTTTGGGAGGACTCAGGTATCGTTATAAGCATGACGAACATGATGAGAAAACCAGAGAGCCTCGTTTTCATTTTGAAAGTTTATCTAAGGGAAAAAAAATCTGAATTATTAAAACTATTTTAAAAGCTATGCAAAAAAAAATAAAATAGGTTTAGAGTTATATTTTGATTAGGAGCTTTAAATTTTAATTTTCCAAAATGAGCAACGGATTTCTTTCTTTCATTATTTTAAATGAGCGGCCAAAAATAAATTTCATTACAGCTTTTTAACGATAAAGTCTGTTACCAATTTAATTTGTATTTTATATATAAGACCTTTACTTTTATTTACTATCAAGCAGATGTCTCTGTTGCTAAGTTCTTTTTTCTCCCCATTTTTTATGTCTTAATGAAGGTCTCATTTTTCCTATAATGAGTTGGACCAAATTGCACATCGTGTATACTATTTATAGTTTTATTCAACATTAGGACATTAGAAACTTCAATTAACTAGATGAGTTTTAGTGTTTGAAAATTATATTTCTGTTTGAAAGCCGTAAAGTTTCTGTGGCGCTTAAAAATTATCATATTTTAAGAGGATGAATTGTTCATTTTAAAAATTTTGAATAGAGATTAATGAGGGGAAAAATAAAGTTTCTCTTACTTTCTTCAAGCACCTCTTTCTCTCTCTTGCTCTCTCGATTTAATCCTTAGCCCTGCTTTATATTGACGTTTTAATGTGTTTATAAAAGGGAAGAACCATTCGACCTGATTCATTCGTCAAGCGTTAAATACTAATGAATGGTAAACATTTAACAAAACGCGATATAAAAAAATGTAGAAATTTTCCGACTGTCTTCCGTTGACGTCATTGTTTTTCTTTTAGTATAAACTAAATATTTCCTAGAAGCAATTAAGCACTATAGTAGCGTTTACAATTTTTAAAATCATGTATAAATATTAATAATGAAAGCAAATTGGTGAAAAGTCTTCGGAGAATTTTTTTAAAATATCAGACCTCTGTGTATACTTTATAATATAGTCTTTAACATTATAATATAGATAAAGATATTTTTTACAACCTGTCATCGAACCAGCGATCTGAATCCATAATTTAAAGTTTGGTCCAGATTAAAAAATGTATTTTCCTATATTTTTCATTTAATTACATTTACTTAATCGTTTTAACTTTATGAATGATACATATCGACATGTATATCATATATCCAGCTTTTATTCATCTCTCTTAATAGTAAGGAATAGTGACATTGAACTTTGAAAACATGAAGTCAATCTTTTTCTGGTTGAGATAAGATTTGTGGGAAATTCGTTTATTGGGACAATTTATTATTTTCATTTCAATATCCTGAAATAGGCCACAAATAATTATTAAAAAAAATTATAGAAGGTATAAAAAAAACTACAGCACATTAAAAGGATAAGTTTCGGAAATATGGACTATTCCAAGATAAATCTGGAGAATTAGAGAGGGTTGATGGGACGATGACGTTGGCTAATGTTTTTTAAACAGACCATAAAACGGCTTAATGAATGGCACTATTAGAATTGTCATAAAATATTTTTTTCATAATATTTTCCCCGTGAACCTTATTCAATTGCATATAGAATTCAACAGAATAAGGGAAGAGGGTTTGGCCAGTCTTTACTTTATGATTAAATTTAAAATAGAATTTTTGATTAATTCATGTAATATCCGTCAATTACAAGTACATAGAATAGGAATGAAACATTCTTCCCTCGTCTAAAACATTTTTCCTTATTTTACCGATCACTTTATCTAAATCATTATTGCTTATCCAAATAATAAAGCGAACATTAATCTTTTTTCGCATCAAAAAGTAAAAATAAGAAATCGAGAAAGCGCTGAAGGAAAAACTGTCTATCTTTCCTCCCACAGAAAAAAAGCAATGATTAGCATCGATTTCGTGCTAAATTAGCAGGACGTTGGGCAGAACTTTAAGCAAAAGGATTTTTTTTAATAAATCATTAAATATTTAATTTTAAAAATAAAAAAATCAAAATCCTATAATTTTTGCTTGATTTTTACATTTCCCTATATTATTGAGTTGATGCATAAGTTCGTAGTGTTTTCTCCCTTTGCCATGCCAATCAAAACGTTACGAACTTATGCATCAACCTAATATGACGAGAGCTTCACGATTTTTTAAGCCCAGGTAAAGCCCAGCAGAGGCAGTGACCGTTGAACTTGGGAAAAAATTCTCTTCATCAAAAATCATTAATACTTATTACAGTTAAAGAGTCATTAATACATATTACTGTTAAAGACTTTTGTGTTCTATTTCTTGGGGGTAAAATTGTGAACGTAATGCTACATTGATTATATGGTACTACTATTATTCAAAGGGAATCGTTTCACAAATGGTTGATGGCCACTCAGAATAAATTTAAACGTAGATAAAAAATAAAAGAGAAAAATTGCGCGACCTGGATTCGAACCAGGAATTTTCCTTTCTATTTTGTCTATATTTAAATTAATTTATTGAAGATACCTTCAGTGCTTCAACCATCACTTTAAAATACATTGAATAAAAGTAAATTTTATTTTTCAATGACTATCTTAACTATTTTTTTTATTCTTATAAAATCAGCCAGCTTACAATTTAACTTTATAAGAGGTATATCTCATGTTATCAATAAATCCTGGCAAATCAATAGCAGGAGATGAGTTAGGAAAATAAAAAAAAGTGGAATTGAAGAATGCAATCTCATTTACCAGTTCAAGAAAAAGTTGCAAGTAGACTGACCTTCTTCTGTCGCTAAAACAACATAGCCGACGATAAGAACCGAATTGTTCAAGAATTGCACAGCCGTTCTAATGGAGTCTTTCTTTGACAACGCGGGCTCAAATCTTTTCGTTTTCGCGGTTTTGAATATCGCGATTTCTTATTTTGCAAGCACCAATAATAGCTTTAGATGAGTAACATCCTTCAATTCGGTATGTAACTGTGAGATACAGGTTCGGATGGTTCATTGTAAGTAAACAAATTAAGAGTTTTCTTTTCAACTTTTGCATAATAAGTCCAAGACAACAATCGAGAATTTCAAACTAAATTAATTCATTCAATACACTTTAATGTCTTTGCTAGTAACGTTTTCAAATTGGGTTTCTTTTTTGGAACATAAATGGCCAAGTTTGGCCACACAACCAAAATCTTTCCAGATTTGAACAAGATATGCAGATTTAATGTCATCACGTCTTGTATTCAAATGTGACAAGCTTATTGATGGAAATGAAATTTGTAATGACATAAGCAGTTAATTCAAGAAATTAGAAGCATATTAGAGCAGTAAAATTTCCTTATATTAAATATCGTTTCTGCTTAGAATTCCAATTTCCCCTACTTCAAGGAAAACATCTTAATTTCTTTTCCTATGACCTGTAATTACCAAAACTTATAAGATTATTTTCCTATTAACTATTTTTATGAGTAATAAATTGTCAGTTCATCTATCGCAATGTTTAGGAAATGTATTAAAGATATATCATTACAAAAACCAAATGATGAATTCGTGTAGAATTTTTAACCGAGCGATAATACTTTTCTTTAAACTTCTTTCCACTTCATGGTGTGCGGAGAAGCTAACTTTCGTGTTTCCAGGCGGCGCTTTCAACCACACATAAGAAACGGTTTAATATTAAATTAAAATCGCTCAATAATAAGTTTAATAAACAATGATTTAAAACAAAAATGGTAATGGTAAAGATAATAATATCAATATTATCACATAATCCTAATGACAATGAGGTACAGATAAGAAAATGAATGCTGTCTGAATAAAGTGGATAGTAAATGACTACTTACAGAGGTTGATCAAAAGTAGTGGCCGACTCGGGAGGGGGAGGGGGGGGGGGGTTATTGTTTGACGATTGCGGGACCACCACTAACCACAAGAGTAAAAAGAGAAAAAAGAGTGGGAAGAAACGTCAGTACGAGTTTGAATGATATAGATATTGTGCCACCTGCGTAAGCCAGTGTAAAAATATGGCAAAAAATTGGTGATACGCGGGCTCCTTCGTCACTATTGGAAAAAGGGGACCAGTGCGCGAGCAGCAGCCGCCGAAATTTGCAGGGGGGAAAGTCAGGGTTCTCCCGCTTTTCGTCTGGAGACATGGGCCTGGAAGATGCGCCAAGGAGCGGAAGACCCAAAGAGGTGGATGACGCAGCCCTACGGCAACAAATTGAAGCCAACTCAGGCAGCACCACCCGTGGACTAGCGGCGGACATCGGGACATCACAATCGAGTGTGGTTCAATATCTGTACGCCTTGGGTAAGGTCAACAGGAGCTGCCGAGTTGTGACGCCCGCGCAAGCACAACAACGGGTGAAGGTGTGTCGTCAAGTGCTGGAAAAATCGAGGTTCTGCCACATCCAACATACAGCCCCGACCTGGCACCTTCCGACTACCATCTCTTCCGGTCCATGACGCACTTTCTGCGTGGACGGCGCTTCGCCAATGTCAGTGAGGTTGAAGACGCCGTGCGTGACTTTTTCGCCCAGAAACCGGAGGAGTGATTTCGCGAGGGCATCCGCCAACTGGCTGATCGTTGGATGAAGATCATCGAGCATGATGGACTCTACTTTGAAGATTAGCAATGAGCGGTATCTGTCTGATGCCCATTTAAAAGTTTGCGCGGTGATCGGCCACTACTTTTGACTCAACCGCTGTATTAGTAGCAATTTTTATTATTGTACTTCTTTAGTCATGAAAGACTTTGAAGTATCTATTAGCAGGAGAATGCTTTGTAACTTTTCCTTTATCGATTTGCTTTCCAATTTCGTTTCACTTGAGAAATAAACAGTCCTTTCCACAGATTATCTATACAGGGAAGATACAAAAATGAGCCCCTCCCCCTTTTATTTTCATAACCGAAGCAGATATGTCAATTTTGATGAATCTAATGAATAGGAAGTTGTGGGTGACCTATCCCGTAGTGCACTTTTCATCATCCCAAATATGCAAATGAGGACACATTCAAATCCTATCTTAAAAACCGCAATAGATACACGAAAAATTCCATTTGAAGACTTGTTCAGCATGGAATTCCGAACAAAAAAATTTCCAATGTCTTAATTTTTTATTGTTGTTTTTATAAATATATTAACACCAAAATAAGAAGAAATCTTACACTTTTGATTGGAAAACCTTTTGCAAGTAGTATCAAAAAATGTGTCAAGTATCGGTCATCTTTTTAGACGATAAGAATTAATTCAAAATGAAGAAGTGTAAAGAATGTAAAAAGGTGAACTTTTCTTTAAAAAATTAAATATTTAAAAAGTTAACAAAATATTATTGTATATTTAGGTAATAGGAGATGAGAAGCTTTACAATTAGGTAATTTTATATTTTCAAACTACTGCTACAGAAGTAAATCTCAGCTAATTATTATGATTTCTCAGTAAAAATTTCTCAAAATTTTTTCAAACCACGATTACCAACTTGCACTGTACATCTCGAAGATGTATGACGGGATCTTTTAGAATATTATATATTGTACAAAGTATACCTAAACAATTTGTTTATAAATGTTTTCTTCTAATATGTAGTAAAAATAATTTGTATAATAAAAGTTTATTTACATAATTTTTTAGAAATTTAGAAAAAGTTTATATTCGGTTCTAAGTGTACCTAAATGTGTTCTTCCAATATGTATAAACAGCGTTGCAACTTGCACTTTTTAAAAAATAAAATAAAATAAAATAAAATTGAAAACGTTTATTAATAATACTACTACACTAATATTATAAAGAGTTTGTAGTTTGTATGTAGAAGGTAATTTCCGAAACTACTCATCCGATTTCAAAAATTCTTTCACCAATATTTAGAATGGACTTTCAGGGTGGACATAGACTATATATTATCCCGATAAAATAAAAGGGCTTAATATACATTTCGTGGCGACCAATTTTCCAACTAAAGTCGACGAAAAAACGGTCGAGCCAATGCGTTTCTTGCGAACGCTGCCTTAACGGTAAGATATATTTAGTCTCTTAAATGCTTTCTGTAGAAACGTTGTAGAACTGAAAACGGTCTATAGAAAAGGTCTATTTCCCGTGAAAACATCGTTTGCGATGATTATTAATAAGTCCCAGGGACAAACCTTCTCTTTGCTTGGAATCGACCTACTATATGTTGGTTTTTCCCATGGCCAACTATATGTTGGTTTATCACGAGTTGGATCTCCAGAGAAACAGTACATTTTGCTATCAAAAAAATAACACGACGTCGAACATTATGTACAGAGAAGCTTTTAGTCACTACTTAATTTAAAAAAGATCGCGCAAAAATTACAAAAAATCAAAAATACAAAGAAAATAAAAAAAAAACGTTAAAAAATTAAGAATGATATGATGTTTGTTTTTGAATAAATATACTTAGTTGAGGATAGTGATTTTATTGATTTTTTACTGATACTCTTATAGTCACAAAAAATACAAAAACAAAAAATACTACGACTTTCATGTAAATGTTAAAATAATTAACAATGAAAATTTATGTGATTTTTGAATAAAAATACTTGTTGAGGAGAGTGATAGAATTTTGTATATTAATGTTTTACTGATACTCTTACAGTCACAAACTGAATTCCACACGGGCAACGCTGCGGGCACAGCAAGTCATTAATAAACTCAAAAACCATATTTATCTAAAACATTAATATTTGTGTTACAGTATACAATCATAGACAATCACACTTTCTCACTTCCTCTACAAACAAAAACGTTCCAAACAAATTTAAAGAGGAGACGGATGAAATTCCATTTTCCGGATGCAGAAACTCTTCATCAAAGTGTCATAGAAGCTGCGAAAACATTCGAAACCGTCAGGGAGTACTTAAAAGGGCGCGACAGTTCGAGGAGTGGATGCGTGTTTAGAAGCAAGAGGAGGACATTTCGAGCATTAATTATGAGTTTATGTGTGGATGAACTCCAATCACCTACGTTGTAAACTTTCATTTATAACTCGAAAACTAGGGATTTTCGGACATATGTTTATATGAACTTTTTTTCTTGTTTTGGTGTAAGGAACCGGTCCCCAAAGATTGCAAAAGTATTTTTAAAACGCCCTGTATATTACTAACGTCCGTTTTATTTTTAAGACATGTCTTTTCTTTTAGGATTACGAACACACGAAAAATATATGGTCAGCAACAAATTGTCAATCAATGGGTGATTTTCACGACGTTTATTTAAACACAGACATGATGTTGTTGGTTGATATTTTTGAAAACTTTCGTCGAGACAGTAGTAAATACAAACGACTATGCCTGGACTAGCTTGGGAGCAGCTTTGAAAATAACAAAAGAGAAAATCGAAACTGTTGAATGATATTGACCTTTATCTGCTCTTTGAAAGAGGATTTCGCATCGATATATCCATGATTTCTCATCGTTGTGATTGGTATAAAATTTTGGTATTCAGAAAGAGAAAACTTATATTGTATACTATGATGTAAATAACTTATATAATAAAATCGCAAAGAAATCAGTATTTTAGATGTAACTGATGACTCGGACATTGGAAACATATTGGAGATTCATCTCGAATATCCGGATTGTCTCCATAAGCAACATTCGGTTTATTCGTTGGCACCTGAATCCATCGAGATCAGAACAGATATGTTATAAAATCCCTTTTTAATAAAATTAAATAATCAATACGATTTACCTAAAAAGGCTACAAAGTTAACACCAAGACTAGACAAAAATTATTTATCATTTTAACATTAGATTTTGCATTAATAATAATATTTTCAAAATGTTTACATTAAATTCTGGCACATTATATTAAACAATTCCTGAAAATAAGAGCATCATTTCAGCGCATTATTTCAATTTCCACATTCAGGAAAAAATTATTTATTGTCAGCGAATTTAGGGGCGATAAAGACAGATGATGATAGTGATCATCATCATCTGTCCACCTCCGATGCGAGATGTGGGAGTACCGATCGCCCATTGGTAAAGATATCTGAAAATAAACCAATGAGGACCAGGAATGAGCGACGCGGGAAACACGAGACTTCGCGTCGAGAGAGGAAGAAACAGAGACCGTTAAAGTAAGGTCTCTTTTACAAACGTCTCTGGGAAGAAAGGGAGAAGAGAAAAGATGGTGGCGAAGGTGGACGGAAACAAGAGGGTAACGGAAGAAACTATGAAGGAAAAAGAAAGATTGAGGGGAGCGAAGTGAAGGCCAAGCAGGAAAGGAGGAGAAAACCAGCGCGGCTTCGAATAGAGGAAAGGAGCGGAGGCCGTTAGCCGACGCGACGACGTCAACGCGTGAGCGAGACGAGCGAGCTGCCACGACGACACGAGCTAAGAGTCGCACGGAAAAGTGCTGCCAGCCGAAGATGTGTAACGTGAAGAGCCAGCCGAAACGCCGAGGACGTATGGAGCCCAAAAGCGTATAGAAGCCACGACCAGGCATCCTCTCACTTCCAGCCCGAGACGTTGGAGAAGCAGCAGAGACTGACGACGAGAAGGACAGCCGCCAGCTAGCTTACCGAAGACGACCCACATCCCCGTAGAGGAGACCCACATAGTCAGCAGCGAGGGACGAACAGGAGAGCAGTCTTTACCGGATAGTATAGCAGGCAGAGACCGTTAAAGTAAGACCATCCACTCTCGAATTCTCATAAAAATAGTTGCCATTACTTATGTCTCAATCCTCGTATTAAAATAAATATATAATCTACATATATATTGTCTACATATATTTTGTGTAAAACATCTATAAGTCTACAAATATTTTGTGTAAAACATGTGCAATAAAGTTAAACGAAAACTGTAAGTTTACTGAAATATAAATTTCTCCATCTTGAAATTTATGTAAATATTAATCTAACTGTTTAAATGAGCAAACATTTAACATTTTTGTATTTTAAATGAGTTTTTATCTTATCTGCGATTAAATCAGTCATTTTTGATCCAGAACAAAAGCTTATTCCAAACGCTTCGTGCTCAAGCTGAGGCAAGCTGAGTGCGCCAATCGCTCAAATCAACATCTCGTAATGGCGGCCAAGTCACGTGACCGCGCGAGCACAACTTCCGCTGAAAAAGGTCTATAAAGGATTTTCCTCGTGATACTATTCTATTGCAGTTCTGAACATTCTACAGCTTACTCACTGATGTATCTCATTACATTTCCAGAGAGATTCGTGCAGTCGAAAATGTTCTTCAGAGAGTCACCACGGAATTTAGTTCAAGGCTTGCACACTGAATGCAGCAGATGGAAAACACTTTGAAAACCTCCTGCATTAATTTCAGGATGCTGTTATAACATAAATATGATAAGAATCTACACTGAGTGGCCTGTTTATTAGGAATACGCATGACTATGCAAATCTGTTGGCATAGCAATTACTACGTATCAGTTGGTCACGTGACAGTTGGTACCAATATAAAGCGAGAACACATCTATCAACTGCAAGTGGTTTGACCATCACCATTGGGAAAACAAAAGGATATGAGCCACTTCGAGCGCGGGATGATAGTTCGTGTCCGGCGAGGTGGACTAAATAGTTCCGAAACCCCACGTCTTCAAGGCATTTCCCTAACAACCATTTCAAGGGTTGTTCAGGACTGGTTAAACATTAAAAAACAACCAGCCAGAGACAAGCCTGTGGTCGAAAACGACTCCTCAATCCAAGGGGTGAGCGTAGGATGGGAATGCTTGGTCGTCCGAATAGAAACGTCACGACTCGTCAACTCACCGTGGAGTACAACACTGAACCGCTGAATAACATCTCTGCACATTGGCAAGGATGGGCTACAACAGCTGACGACCAGTCCGGCTACCTTTGAACTCCACCCAAAACCGCTAAAAACTTCTCCAATTTGCCCGTGATCATCAACACTGGACCGTCGACGACTGGTAGAAAGTCTGCTGGTCGGATGAATCCCGTTTCCTATTGCACCATGCAGATGGCCGACACAGAATTTGGAGACAACAGTACGAAGCGATGGACACCTCCTGTCTGGTTTCCATTGTTCAGGCTGGTGGAGGCTCTGTCATGGTCTGGGAATGTTATCCTGGCATACTCTTGGCCCACTGATACCTGTAGAACAACACCTTCATGGTCAGGGCTATCTGAACATTTACTGCAGGATAACGCTGTGTCACAAGGCTCGTATCGTCATGGAATGATTCCAGGAGCATGATAATGAATTCTACTTACTCCTCTGACCACCACAGTCCCACGATTTGAACCCAATTGAACATCTTTGGGATGAGCTGGAAAGGGTTATTCGATGCATGGATCCACCACCATCCAATAAACATCAACTGGAAGCAGCTGTTGTATCCGCATGGATAAACATTACGGAACATCCAATAAATAATGCTTCCAGAGGCTAATTGAATCCAAGCCATGGCGAATCCGTGCTGTTATAACTTCTAGGAGTGGCGCAACACAGTATTATGAGAAAAATACTGATAAACTTGCCACTCAGTGTATAACCTTAAATTATGTCGTATTGGGGAAAAACTTACAACACTTTTTTGGGCCACCCAGTATTAATTCAATGAAAATTGCGAGATTTATAATTGGATATTAAAAATAAAAATGTTTTTAATAAATAAATTCTAACATTTAAATTTTAACAGATACGTTTGTGCATTTTTTCACGAAACAAAAAATAGGAAATGACATTAAAAAATATTTCCCCCTATAAAAGAACAATTTTTCCCTATAATTATCGGTTTACCATAATTATCTATTCAAAAGGGAGACATTGACAATATTTTCGACGTCGCTCAACCGGAAGTGCAATCCCATAATTCAAAACGACGACCGGAAGTGGCGCATAATGGCACATTTCTTAACTATTACACGATGGTAACTCAAAAATTGCACAAGAAACCTATTTATGCACGATGGGTTCCAAGACTGCTGATTCCAGAATAGAAGGACGTTCGCGTCCTAGTCTGCATGCAGTTGAAGATGATGTTAAAGGCCGTGCGACTTCACCATTTTTCCTTCTGAAGAAACACTTTCGTGACAAGCATTTTCCATCATCAGAAGCAGTGGTGAAGATTGCGAAGGCGATTCTGAAGGACCTATACAAAGATGGTTTCCAGCATGTCTTAGAGAAGTGGCAGAATCGCTGGGACAAGTACTTAGAGAAGGACCGTCAAAATTATAATCATTCTTTATTGAACAGCCTCATACAGAGTGGGCCAGAAAAAAGGATTCATGAAAATTTTCTAAGTTCGATGGGTATGGTCCAATGGGGGTGAGAGGTTCTGTTGAACTAAATGCTATCATTAGTGAAAGAAAATGTTAGATGAGACGTGTTCAGTTCAGGATAGGGGATAATGATGATTTACTGAACGAAAAGTTAGCTTATTTCAACTGTAATTTTCTACTCGTGACATTGTTTTGGCGGTTTCTCCCAAAAACAGAAAACTGAAAACATGCCGCAACTGTCGACTCATCAAAAATTAGAATTAGAATTTTCTTTCGTGAAATTATGGTTGAGAGAGTTTTTTTCAATAAACCATAATCATCTATTTTTGAATGGACACGTCTCATGTTAAATTTCCTTTCACTGATGACTGACCCCCATTGGACCATACCCATTGAATTTAAAAAATTTTCATGAATCCTTTTTCTGGCCCACTCTGTATATCTACTCATCTCATATAAGCAATTTCTGGAATTACAAGAAAGATCCAGTGACAAAAACTTAATAAGTGCACAAAAGCATGGCAATGAGTCGCCAAAACAAATCTGACTTCCGATTCCAATCATTGACTCTAAACTTCAACAGTGGTACACTTACACTGTTTTACTGCATTCGGATGAAATTGGTGGGTTAGTTGATGGGCATCTTTGGATGTCCGCGGTCGGCGATGATGACACCAAATTTGCAGGCCTTTAAGAATGTCATTACGCGCAATCTGAAAACACAAGAAAACGTAACGAAACAAATTTTTGACCTGATATATTTAATCGCCTTCAAGAATAACTACAATAAGTGTCACCGATTGCCTGTTATTCCATTTTAAAAACCGTCAGTCCTTTTTAGGACACTGTATGTACACCTGGAATACAGATCTAGTGTTTCTCGCTTATGCACACGTTAGGATGGTACGCAACCTATATCACAGTAAATGAACTCGTCCATCCAACGCATCCAAATATCTAGGTGACAAGTGTAATTTTTTAATGATGGTTATATATAAAATGGTGGCAACATATTCCTTCGCCTTCCAATATAATCTTCTGCCATGTTCCATACCTGCCAACTATTTCTGGAGGAAAACCGGGTGATAGTAAATTTAGTAGGATAAAATATACGTATCGATAACATATTTAATTATTACAAAAATTGTGCACTTAAATTTGACTTTGGACATAATTTAACATTAGATGCCACAAGTATAATTACATATTATACACTAGTCAAAATTTGAAGTTTTCCTAATTTGTCTCCTTCTGGAGCTGTTTGTACTGTCTTGTAGCTTTTTTTTTGCCTTTTTATATTACTTCTTTTGAAGGTTTACACTTGTAGCATGGTACTTCTCTTTCTGGATAAGCAAATTTAACTGCAAGAAGACTAGATAATGTTCCAAAATAAATTGCTGACGAAGTTGCTGGTGCATCACGGGGAAAGAAAGGAAAATTTTAGGGGTTCTTTTAAGAGAGTACTATTTGCCGGAAGATTTTTACGAACCGCCGGGTGACCGGGTGAGATTGTCAAAATCTGGGTGACACCCGGTGAATCCGGATGAGTTGGTAGGTCTGATGTTCTGCGCCAGATTCCAAATTTGTGGAAGCCTCTGGACTCTGTCAGCAATGTTTCCTGCTGACATCAGTGTGCACGGAATCTCTTGCACTTCATAAAACCACCGATCTGAGGGGTTTTCATTCCGGGAGATAACTAATTGAAGTCGCGAGGACTCGCATCATATGTGAAGAGTCCCCAACACGCTCAACCTGTCCATCTGAAAGGGTGGATCGATTATCTTTGGTTGAACTCGCCTACACAAGAGGCACTCGCCCATCTTGCGACAGTCCGCTACGGAGAGGACTGCTTCTACTGGCTTCGACGAGCAGGCTCACTATTATAAATAATTTTTTTAATTGGTTGGACAGTAATGGGTTCAGTCTGAATCGATCCAAATCACGTATTATTAGTTACACTAATAAAACAAATAAATTTGAAACATTTTATACAATTCAGTACAAAATTATCGAAAAGAAAGATCATATAAATGTCTTTATAAAAAAAATGAAAAATTTAACCTCCATCTTCAATATTTCATGAACGTTTTCGCCGAATAAGTGTTATACGCAGACTTTCAAACTTTTTTCTTACAATATTGTTTTTTGGAAACTGTACCAAACCCAGATTTAAAAAAAAACAACAAATTTTTTATTGTTTACCTCCTAGGTACACTGGTCATAATTATCTCTTTAAGAAAATTCTCATTCTTCACAATAGATTTATAAAATTTATAATTAATTTACATGGTTCAAATCGCTTGATTCATCAAGCTGAAATTTCTAATTTGGACGGAATTGGCGTTTATGTCTTTTACATTTATTTTATTCTATATTAGTATGTTATTTGTTATCCAATCATTATTTTTCTGTTTTCATCCAGTTAGTGTGTTTCTATCCCATAAATGTAGCTATTCTCTGACACTTTATTGTAGCCATTCTCTTATCCTTTATTATATCTAGCTGTATATATTTAGCTTCTACCTTTTTCCAGTCATTGGACCCAAACTATATTACTCATTGACGTTGTTCCTCCATATGTTGTATTTTATCCAATCATATTATTTCCATTGTACCATATTTCTGTATAAAAGGGCGTGAAGCCTCTAGTGTGTATCCTTGATAAAGCCGGGAATAAATGGCGAAACTAGTTGGAAACTGTGTTCTCCCGTTACTGTATTGCAAAGTCTGTACAATTACATTTCCCTAATTGACAATATTGAACAAAACCTCCTTCTCTGCTTAAAGAAACTTTTCGACGGTGATATCAATGCTCCAGATCTTCTTTTAAAGTTGAATTGATAGCGAGGTACCGAATTAAGTTAAAAATAACACGAAGAACAAATCTTGAGTGGAAAGAATATAAATGCAATGAAAATATATAAAATAGAATTTAGAAAAAGAAATTATAAACTTTATATATGTTCGTTAAAAAAATGCTCCCATTTTTTACAAAAAGAAACAATGGTCTTGTTTAAAAATAAAATAGCACTACATATCTGGTTTGGGCTGTACTTCGTAAAAAATTACTTAATTGCCCATTAATACCATTCTATATGTAGTACTGTATCTGTCATAAGGATATTAATAAATGCGAGGAACAATGAAAAGTCTAATTTTTTAATTATTTTCTAGAAACACATGTAAACAATTTATACTAAAAGCAGCACATTACACATGCAAAATAACAGCACTTTTATAATAAAATAAAAAAATATGAAACCTTGAAAACAAATCGATTACTTAAAAGCATTGCTCGATTAAGAAAACTAAAATCAATATAAACATTCTTATAAGAATATCTTGTTTGGTGTCCATGTAACAGATTTATTTTATTATCCAGTGTCCATTTATCGAATTGACCAGGAAAAAACTAAACGAAATTAAAATGTTCATACGTTTGAAACTATTAATACATATTTATACTGGGTTGGCTAAAAAAATTGCGTTTTATCCTAATAGATGGTTTTAAAATATAGGCTAACTTATTCTAAACCGCGAAATGAACATGTGAATTGACAATTGAAGCTTGTATTAGAAGAAGAAAATGTGCGATTTCGTTAACAATTGCCTTTTCGTGATGGGTATAAATTTTTTGCCTGTTTCTTATTTAAAAAATTCTATTAAACTAACATTGCACTGCTTTTTGATAAATATAATCCTTTATCTTTTTTTTATTTATTAAATTATATTTATATCGTTCAAAAAAAGAACGACGGTGAGGTTTCGCAAGAATCGTATTCTAATCTCAGTCCTGGATCTTTATAATCTAAACATGACGATGAGTTATCACAGTTCTGTTATTTATTTATTTGTTTATTAGCCGTATAAAAAAAATTAGACTTCAGCCCCGCTTTCCCACCAAGTCTACGAACCCAATAGAGCGATGCACGAGAGGTATATGAAGGTTACAAGCAAAACATAACTCCCCAGCAAATGTTGTAAACATACATTTCCTCCAATAAAGGTGAAGGTTATATAATGTCAATATATTCATTTGCAAAAAAAAATAGCATTCGTTTATCAGCCATGTTAGGATAATTCGACTTCAACTATTTAAATTTATTAAAAAAATAATCTCGAGGAGGAAGGTGTACATGTACAACGTTATACTAGCTTGAAAAAAAAAGACTTAAGCATAAAATTTGATAAAAATATATCTTAAATTATAACAAAATTAGCGCTTTTTAGAGGTACAAGTTCTCTCTCCGAGCACGCTTTAAAAACGTCATCAAAAAACGAAACGGTCATAATGACGTCAATTATTTAAATGACATGTTTTTAAAAAATATCTTTCCTGAAATAATTCACGTGTAGTCTCTCTTTTTAATATACAATTATTTCATTCGTTATCCTTACTCTTTTAGCGATAGCAGGTAATGGTGTTATCTGATATCTGGCTCATCCTGCTCTCTGGAATATTCAAATTCCACGAATTTCAATAACATCTCAACAAACAATTAAATTATTTTAATTGCTATAAGGACGTCATGAAATGCGATCTATATTATCTCATCAGTAAAATTCCTCGTTTTTATTTAGAATTTTTTAAAATTTTATTACTCATCATTTCAAAAAAAAAAAAGTTTAAAGATTAGAACTTTAAAAAAAATAGTGATTTTTTTTTTTTTTCACAGACGACAAATCGCAAAGTAATGAAAATGGTATAGATTTAGAGTGTCCTTGAATTACTGAAGATGTTGACAATCGATGCGTTAATGGCTTTATTAGATCACTGAAAATATTGCATTAAAATTTATTTATTTTAAAGTCTTGTTTTTTTTTAAAGCTTGAATAGAACTTATGTATGAAATAGGCGTAAATATGTTTGATTGTGATTAATAAAAGGAAAGAAAACTCGTATACTTGTATAGTAACATTTTAATTGACTTTTTTCCACCACAAAAAATGAAAGCATTTGTATTGATCATGCGGCGGATGTTGGGTTTGTTAGAATGTTCAGGAAAATGAAATTAATCACATGAAGCAACGAATGAAGAAATCAGTTCCTGTTCACTTGAAAAGAAATTTTTCTATGGATAAAAAATGATTTTCATTTTATTTATTATTATTATTATTATTATTATTATTATTATTATTATTATGTCATTAACGTAGGCTTTTATTTTCTTTCATTAAACTGACATTAAAAAAAATATTAAGCGAAACCTTGCTCTTTCAAAGGAAAATTTACACTGGATTGAGGTTGTTTAGGGAAAAAAGCCGCGAGAATATCCATAACTAATTTGTATCACAAAAGAGCGACGGACAAGAATAAGTTGAAATTTATTTCTAAACCTAGCAACGAAAGAAATATGTTGTCGTTTTAGTTGTCTCGCTTAATAAACAGACACTTTTTAAATGTTACCTTTTGAAAGCACGATTGGAACACTTTGAGAAAAGTGCATATTGCTTGCGCCTGTCAATCTGCATCCAGGAAACATCTCAGCTACCATCGATTTCGATTTCCATGCTACCTTATAAACATGATTCCTTTATAACAACGCCACCGATCAATTTCAAATTTTGTATGTATAAACCAATTATGTCTGTTCGAGTTTGTGTTTGTCATGCCTGTATCTCTTCAATGGTAAGTCGTAGAAATTGTAAAGTGTAAGATCTTATATTTTGGAGTATATTCCGGGAAATATTGACGAAAAATTTGTTCGTGTATGCATTTGTGTCTCCCTTACTTGCAAGCGTTTGTAAACTTCCGGGTTTAGGAGTCCGTAGATCAAGAAGCAGATACTTACGAATATTTAGTTTGTATCTTTCATATGGTAGGGCGTACATAAATATTGTCAACAATGCTATAATGGTTGGTTTCGAAAGTATATGTTGGGAAAATAGAAATGCCTATGCATTCATTTCTCAAGTTCAAATTCGATCTCATAATGTAGTTGTATCCACATTCGAGTAATATGAAATTCGATACGCAAATTACTTGTTTATTATTCAGTTTGCATTTCAATCGTCGCTAGAGGCCGCCGCACTTATATAAGATGATATAATGCAGGAATGCGTTTTATTTATTTATTTATTTATTTATTTATTTATTTATTTATTTATTTACAAATCAGTTATTTCTCATAATACAAAATAATATTGCATTAACTGGTAATGTTACATCCTTTAAAGTACCATAAAATAAATAAAACAAATAAAATAAAACAAATAAAATAAAAAAACAAATATTTAAATATTTAAAGAGTGTGAGCAGTACATCTGTTTTTTAACCGACGTCAAAAAAGGAGGTTATCAATTCGACTCGTATGTATGTAATATTGTTGGAATTGCACAAAATTCGTATATGTTAGTCTATGCGGGCTTCTAAACAAGTGTGCCAAATTTCATATAGGTGTGTATGTATGTTTGTTTGTCCACGTTTTTCTCATAGCCTAGAAATCGAATTGCAATAATTCTTTTTTGATTGGATTAAGTATCTTTCAACTTAGGGAACAGTCCAAGTTTCATCAAAATCGGTTCAGTAGTTTTCAAGATATGGACTGTTAGTGTGTACCGATCACTGGAAAAAACACGTCGTCGGTTTTTTTTTTGGTTTTTTTTTCTTTAAATGTATTCTGCTTGTTGCAATACCGTGTATAAAAAATAGAGCTTAATGTACATCTGTTGCGTTTTGACAGTTGTCCTGTAAAAAGATTCCTGATTACCTTGAAAATAAATTTATTTCATCTACATACAAACCCAGTAATTTTACACAGATGAGAAGAAGCTTACGCGAATCAGGATGGCAACAATGATCTTGTTTACAGTCATACGAGAACACACGTAGGAAGGACCTCTTAGGAGTATAGTCCATCTAGCAAAAGGAAAAACAGTCGTCAAGGACGTGAAATTCAAAATTAGCCAATCAAAATTATTTAGGGTTGATTTAAGTCGATTTGATTGGCTAATTTTGAATTTCCCGACCTTGAATATCCTTTCTTTCACTGATGGACTGTACACCCTTCTTAACATGAGAGGATCGTTTTAATCGTTGTGCAATTAAAATACGAAAGTTATTCAAATTTGACCTGGACTTTTGTTCTAGAAGTTTTTCTGATACAAATTAACTTCGTAATAACTATAATATATTATTGTTTGTATGACAACTCTGATATCCTTGCTCAATGAACGTGAGTCATGATAAGAGCACATTGACGAAGCCTACTTGCATCAATGGAACAAGTATAATTATAAATTTCTTAGCAAAGAAGATGTGAATGTAAGTGAATTCACTGTATTTACTTCAAACAAATTTGGCGAGTCCTGTCTGTTCCGTTTATAAGTTTTTGATCAGTAAATGAGCAGCATAAGCTAAAGTCAGCAACTGCTGTCATGACGTAGTGATTGCACAGACAAATATGTTATACAAAATAATAGGAGAGTTCTATGCGAAAATTGACATCAACATTAGTCCTGGTAGCGTAAACACAACATCCAAGATAAGTTGCAATTCGTTAAAATCTGTCCGATTATCAGCAAACCACAATGTTGCAAATATCGAACACAAAGCTACAACGACATCTCAGGATAAGGAGATAACTGTAACAGTGGACGAAGCGTGGATGTATCACTACACAGGGCGAGTCAAAAGTCACTGGACATAGCGGTCTTTCGGAAATGGTGTGTAAAATGAACGATGTGATCATGCTAGCTGGGAATATGATAGGTGCCCTATCTTTTGAGATAGTTTAGGAATTTGGACGCCATCTTGAAATCCGCCATTTTGGGTCAAGATTCATTTTCTTAAATGAGAAGGGGGGTCATGTGGCATACCAAATAACACCATTTTTTTTCTCAAGAGTTCATTCTTGCAATCGGATTTCAGTTATCTGTTGTGATTCACAAGTTATTAACAAAAACATTGACACTGTATGTTGCAGGTAATTGAAGATAGCACTAATGAAGGAGGAGAGAACTGAGATGATCCTGATGTCAGGGGAACGCCCCTACCGTACCATTGCTGCTGATTTCAACCGCAAGCAATCCGAAAGAGAACCAATCGCATACAGTACCGTCGTATATGAGACATCCATTTCAGAGATATTGGGATTGTTGAACATTTCCTACAGGCCAGCCAAAAACATCAATCGATGAGGCAACTTCAACGATGGTGTTGGCAGCATTTGCAATAAGTCCACAACGCAGCAAAGGACGGCTTGCAGCTGAGTGAGGACTCGGTCAATCATCCATAGCACGGATTCTGCGCACCAACAAGTGGCATCCATTCAAAGTTCAGATGCAGCAAAAGCTATCGGAGGATGATCCGGACAGACATACCTGGACTCTGGACAACTGTCGACTGGATCCTTCATTTTCACATAATATTGTGCTCAGTGATGAGGCAATTTTTATGTCATTGTAAGGTGAACCGTCAGGACATGAGATATTGGAGCGATACGAACCCTCATTGGAGAGATCCATCCAAAGTCGTTGGCAATGTCGAAATTATGGTGTGTGAGATATGGGGCATCCGTTTAATTGGACCAATTTTTATAAACGGTACTTGAATGCTGATGACTATCTGCGAATGTTACAAAACACTGTGTTCCCGTCACTGTTGACTAAAGATGGCAGTTTCCCAAGTTTTTTCCAGCAAGATGGTGCACCAACCCGCTGTGGATGTAATGTCCGTCAATGGCTGGATGGACAATTACTTGGTCATTGGACTGGCCAGCGGGGTCCTGAGAAGTGGCCACCACGTTCCTCAGACCTCACACCGCTAGATTTTTACCTGTCGGGGCCACTTAAAGCAACCGGTGTATGCTGTAAAAGTCCAAAGAAAACGGCACTTACAGCAACGCTTCCTATAGGCCTGTGGCAGCATTACTCCCGACATTCTTCTGCGTGTACATAATGAATGGATAAAGCGCCTTGAGCTGTGTCCAACAGTACGAACAACACGTTGAACACATCCTTTAGCTGGTGAAACCCATTTTCGGTGTGTGTGTTTTTGTTTGGAAAGAGTCAATGTTTTTGTTAATAACTTTGGAACCGCAATAGATGACTAAAATCCGGTTGCAGGAATGAACTCCTGAGAAAAAAACTGATGTTATTTGATATGGCCCCCTTTTCATTTAAGAAAATGAACCTTGACCTAAAATAGCGGATTTCAAGATGGCGGTCAAACTCCAAAACTGTCCCAAAAGATAGAGTACCTAACCTATACCTTGCTAGCATGGTCACATCTTTCATTTTACACATCATTTCCGAAATACAGCTATGTCCAGTGACTTTTGACTAACACTGTACTCCGGAAAGCAAGCTACAAGTATGCAATGTGGATCAAAAATTCCATTCTCCCAAAAATAAGGTCATCAAAAATACAAGATTACACCAAGATAATGGCTACTGTATAAAATACAAGATCACACTAAAATAAGGGCTCACTGTATTTGAGGACATTAAGGCGTTATTCTTGTTGATTTTCTGGACGATCGTCAAGCCATAACAGAGACAACTTTGAGAGCCTTTACTTTTAGGAAAACCCCACTGCGCTATCATATATGTATCAGATATATACATGTATACTGTGTGTAACGAGTTCGTTTGTAGCGGGAACAAATTTACATTACTATTCGCCCAATTCTAACAGGGCCACTCAACCTCAATGAATTCTCTCAATTAAATCCTAATCTCCCGTAAGCTTGACTCGTTCATGCCCTTGGTGAGGAGATCATAATTTGCATTAACCTTATCCGATAAGGGGCTCTATCTTATGGTCGCAGTCTTTGTGTAAAGCACGCCCGTGATTTTAGATACGTCCCCAATTAAGTAAGGATTCATCTTATCTTGCATCCAGGTATAAATAATAGCGGGTCGTCCTTTTTTTTTTTTAACAATTAATCATATTATTAACGTCCAGGCTTCCACTAGCCATAATAGAAACTCACATCACCATTGACGGTATCAGGAACTGTATTTATTAATTTCCTATGTAGAAAGAATCAATATGGATTAGCAAATCTAACCAATAAAGCAAAATCACACATGCTGAAGCTTTTAACATTAACTTGGTCAACACAACTACAACATCTGGATATAAGCTGCAAAAGTATAAAATCAATAAACTAGTCAAGTTAAGTTCAAAAGTCATATACAAGATCACAGGTAAGTTAAGGGTTCCCGACTTTTCGCAGATCGACTTCTGCATGACCCGGTTACCCGGATTCAACCTGATCGTCAAAAACGGAAACACTGCTCAGTTCCGGTCTCCTGAACTTGCCTTAACAGCAGTGGTGGCACATTTGTCAATGCCAAACCGCAGGGTGTGCTCCCGGCCAGCAAAAGAAACCTTCGTCGCCAACATCCGATTCCGTCGAACAGGTGTCGGAAACTCCGTCGCTACTGAATGAACAAATTACCAGTCCTCTATGAACGTTGCAATCAATTTAATAAAATTGAAACCCAGGCTCGCGAGTTATAATCTTGAAGTTAAGTGCTCCTTTTATACCTGGCACTTCATTTATGGCCACTCTTCAGATATTACCTAGGCAATGCACGCCAGGGTTTACGCTGGTCTCCATCCCCATTAATTCTTAAAGCAATTCACATTCAGTCTAAACCAAGGCAAGAAGTCGCTCATAATAACCAAAAGGTAGTGGGGTAACTGAACAGTCTTACCGGATAGCCAACTCTGGCACAAACCGTCTTTTCAGGGGGGGAGGGGGCAATCTCTACGTCAATATTTCAACTCCCGTTGGGACCTAGGGGCTGGTCCTAGTCACTCGGTAAGCGTGAGGGGGAGGGGAAGGAATAGAAGAGATAAGGTAGGGAAATGTTAGTGTTTACTACCTCACAACTCACCTGAAAACCAACATTCTCAATTTCGTACAGCCATGATGCGGCCCTGTATTGTGGAAAGCGAACGTGACTCTTGTCGACTGCAACTGTCACCATCTTGGGCCTTTCCCAAAGGTTCGTGGATTACTTCTACCAAATTGACAGAAAAAACTCACTCAATAAGCAATCAAACGCCAATAATAATAATAATAATAATTGGCTATCAGTGACTAGGAGATCGCGACTCCAAATAATTCCGCAGTAAGTATCAAACTCCGCTCCGTTCCTATTCGCTTGGGACGATACGGACCTGGAATGTGGCTATTTTAGAATGCCTGGCCAAAAAATCAACATTAAACGTCATTTATTTCTTTAGCTGAGTATATGATTTTCGAGCATTCCTCTAACCAGAAGAAATTCCATTCCATTCCTTACACAGTCGTCGTCAGCTCCGCCATCTTCACTGACGAAAATTGCCTCAACAATCTCCAAAAAAAGCCCCGAGCACACGCTCCGAGATTCCAAAAGTTTGAGGGTAGCATTTTCAGTTTATATAGAAACTGGCTTAGAGGGACGTGTCCACTCCTAAGCCTGAAAAGGACTGAATTCTGCTGAAAGGTGAGCCATCTAGGTGCAGAGTTTATAGAATAACTAATTTTTGGGAAGAGGTTCTTATAATGGCTCCCCTTTGTCCCTATATTCCGTGAGCCATTCCACAGCACTATTAAGCTTTTTCGAACAAGAGTCGAGGCGTCTTGCCAGATTTTTCCCCGTTCTCGCCCAAGATGCTAATTTAACACCTAACTCGTTGCCGTAGATTCCATGGTGTCCAAGAACCCATAGTAAATTAATGCAGTAAGCACTAGAATTAAGCAAACGTAAGAGATTTATTACTTGGCCTAACAAGTTCCTATAGTGCCATTTGCCCCTGGTTTAGGGCTGTGTGGCTAGCATCAAGCGCACTTTCAGAATCAGTCAGTATTTGATAATGGTCTGAAGGAAGGGATGTAACAATTGATAGTGCTTTGTGGATGGATGTAAGCTCTAGCTGATAGGAGCAGGTAGCAGGTTCCCCTTTTTGTGAGATTAAGATTTTGTTTCTCTGATAGATGCCAATTCCGCCCACCCAGTTTAATGGTGACAGTGAGGCATCGGTGTAGATTCTATGGCAACTTAGGAACTTATCGCTCAGGTAGCTGTTTAGAAGCGAGTCTCTGGCATTTGGTGAGGGAATTTCGAATATCCAGTTTGGCATCTTTGTCACTAGATCAGCCGGAGGGTGCTCCCAAATTTGACTTAGGTTCACAAAGTTTTAAATGCTCGCATTTAAATCTTGTAAGAATTAGACAGAATAATATCTTCAATCTACCAGATCTGAGCACTAGGTCACAGTTCTCTTTTAATGACAATTTCTCGAAATGACTACTAGACAGTTGGCAATATGTGTAAAGAAGGCTTTTGCTTCCCATCTGAGGGGGGGGGGGCGCCGGAATGTTGGCATCGATATACAGGGTCGAGCACGGGGAAGAGGGAACTGCGTGCAAGCTGCATCTGATGATTTTCCTTTCCTCTTTTACTAACGGGTCAATTGCACTGTTTGTCGCGAGGAGGAGAAAGATTCCCAAGCTGTCCGGAATTTTTATAAGCGCACTAATTAAAGAAGTAGTCCGGCTCCAGGTTGGCCCCCATTTCGCTTTCTCCACGAGCTTTGCTCGGGCTAGGTTCTCGCTAGTTTGCTTTTTAGGGACACGCCAATTGAGCTTGTCGTCAATAGAAAAACCTAGGAATTTGTGACACCGCCTGCAAAGGAGACGGTTACCTTGTAGGAAGACTGTCAGAAGGGGAGGAGGACCTGTCCTTGTGGCGCACATGGCAACCGTTTTTTTTCCTGTGAGAAGCTGATAAAGTTGTCCTACCCCCAATTTATTAATATGTCGCAGGTGTTTTGAAGCAACTTTCTAACGTTCGGAATGGACGTAAGAGTGTATCAGAACGCTATGTCGTCAGCAAATATACTTTTCCCTAACGCTGGAGAAGTGTTATGAAATGTCCCTGACAAAGACGTTGAAGAGAGTTGGGCTTAAAACTGAGTCCTGCGGAAGACCTTTTTGTGTTTTTTGCCCATGTGATACCTCCGGGGAATTTTATCCCGATTTTCCTCATATTTAGAACGGACGGTATCCAAATGATCTGTATGTTAGGACCTTGATGTCAATTAATTTATTAACTAAGAGCGCGTGAGAAACCGAGTCAAATGCTTTCTTGATGTCCAGAAAGATCACGCCGACACTTTCGTCTCTTTCCTTAGCTGCTAGACTGATGACTGGGAATATATGGCTACGGCCTTTTCTGAAGCCGGAGCAGTACTCAGGCAATAGGTTATTGGACTCGAGGTAGTATTGAAGTCTAAAGTTTACGAGCTTTTCGGGCATGAGGTTATGCCTATAGGCCTATAACTGGAAGGAACTTCAGGGGGCTTGTTAGGTTTTAGGATGGGGTATATGATCGAATTTTTCCACTTAGATGGAATGATGCCTGTTTGCCAGGAGTTGTTGATTGCCTCCAGCAATAGCTATATTTGTTCCTCTCCTAGCTTCGCAAAGATGGGATTGGTCAAGTAATCCGGACCTGGAGCTGTACGGTTGGGCCTGAAAGCTGATATTAGAGCGGACTTGGAGAAGGGGTGTTCCCATGAGATCAAGCAGGCTGGACGGAAATCAGCTGGGAGGTGCTTTGTCCAGTAGGAGGACTTCGGCTTAGTTCCAATTGTGGAAAGCAGGATAGCTTTCGCCGATGTCTCAGAGTCAAACAAGGTACCATCACTATTTTGATAAGGGATATATGAGAAGGGGTTGGTTTTTGGAATAGTTTTAAAATCTTACAGATACCGCTTGGGTGGTTGCTCTTGATTTGACCAATCCAGAAGGCCCTCCTGCATTTAGAGGACTTTTTTGCACATGGCCTTAGTTTTTTTTTTACTCTTAGCCAGCATTTTAATCACCTATATTTTTGAAACTCTCCCTTAGCTCTGTTCCTTTACCAAGCTACCATATCACAATCTAAACTCCACCAACATGGCTTTAGTGGGTGGGGGTTGCTGTAGTTCTCCTTCTTCAGAGTTCTTGTTTGAAAAATTTGAAGAAGTTCAACTATGTTTAGGGTACGATGAAGACCGAGATCTGTTATTTTTGGGCCTGGTGTAGGAGAGGAGCAGGCGCTGGATTGAGACATAATTGGTAGGCTACGGGGAGAACTAGCTTTACTCTTTGATGAAATGTATAGACGGATGGGTTGATGGTCGCTCCCATAGGCTCCTGGCGCCGTCATCAGATGGGTGTAAAAAGGGCAATGCGGTCTAAATTTGCTGTCTAGAACTAAATTTGCTGTCGGCCATTCTGTCCTGGAGATTAGGTATAGGTATTCAAATGTATATTGAATCGAGAAGTTGAATTGGCACTAAAGTTTTTCTAAATAACGGCCATTGAGGTTACAGTTAATACAACCCCAGGCAGGGCTTTTGCGTTTAGGTCTCCAATGACAATGTACGGGGGAATAAGAGAGATTATGATGTACAAACATTTTTCTTTTTTTAGGTAACCAGGTATGTAGATGCAGCACAAGTGGAGCCAAGTGTCTTGAAGATAGATTACTATATCAATGACAGCAATATCGCCTACGTGAGATAACGAGTTTTGGTAGTACGGAATCTTAGAGTTTACGGCTACCAAGTTTCCGCCACCGTACTTAATTCTGCTGCTTATATAGTGTGGAACTTTGAAAAACTGACATTCATATCCGGGTTCAAGAAAGTTTCGCATAGGGTGATAATGTCTGGTTTATTTTTCAGAAGGGCAACATCTTCCCAATTGTCATTAGGCCTCTGACGTTCCAGCGAGTGATGATGGTAGAGTTTTTATTCCTGGCTAAGGCCATCACAGGTGAGCGAGGATAGTATGCTCTGCCACCAATTAGTTATGTCTGAGAGCCACGAAGGGGAGCGGGACATCCTGGATCTCATGACTTTAAAAGATTTCTTCGATTTGATTTGGGTCTTCCTGTTTACTGGTTTCCATGAGCGTTGAAATGAAAAGTTTCAGGCAGTTACCTGCCAGTTGATCAACGGCGTAGCTTTATTAGTAGTACCTAAATTTTCAATTGGCGCTTCCTGCGGCATAGCTTTATTTTCATGTACTTGTTGCCCTTATTGCTCTAAAGAAAAAGGGGAGAGTTGGACCACGACACTCGCGGCATCGGGGAGTTTTCCAATGAGGAAGTCGGCGGATTGTAGAGTGGTACAAAAAAATGTGGGAAAGTTCGTCCTTTCCACAGGTAGAGCAAGTATTGTTCGTGTCGCTATTTCTTCTGTTAACACTTGCTGGAAGGGAGGTATCAAAGTTATCATTAAAACGATGAGGGGGCATATTTTTGGGCATATTAGCTAAGGCCGGGGGCTTGAGTGCTATGGTAGTAACATAGGACCTGTGTCCTGGCACCGATGCCGGTTAGCCTCTTGGCCTCGTAGTAGGACAGAAACTGAGCTACCATCTTGGAACGAATTAAAGACTCATATTTGTAAACACTGCACCCTTCTAATATGATGAATGACTTCCAGCGTAATTGGCACACAACAAAGAGCCTGAAATGCAGTCGTCACGGATATGGCTAGATGACAAACACTTAAAACAAGGAGGCACATTTTTACACTTCATTTTGGTGTGGCCGAGCTTATGGCACCTAACACATTGCATTGGCCTGGGAGGGGCCCGAGTTATTGAGAATATCTCATGTTCAAACCTTGCCTCCAATGGCGGGTTGGGAACATTAAAGTATAATAACAGTTTCCCGAAACGGACTTCAGCGTAGGGAGGAGCGAATTTTTTAATACCTGAGATAAGCAAACCTTGATCAGAGCGCTCTTGGAATTCTTCAATAAAACCAACCGACAAGGTCAGGAATTTGAGAATCTCATTTACTAGGGAGTATACCCCTATGTCTGTGAACCGAATGCAAGTTTTGCTTGTTGTGAAACTTCACCAGGAACTTCCCGGAATTCAACTTGGTTACATTTGGAGCCTTTCCAATAAGTGAAGCAACCATGTTTCGGAGTAGTCCCGGAGGGACGTTTTCATCCAGAGCCATCGAGTTAATTTCAAGAGTATCAGGTGCATCTTTAGCTTGAGGTCTCTCATGCATCTTGAGGTCTATCAGGTGCATCTTGGGTGAGCCACGGAATTTAATTGGTCAATGATAGGGCCTGAGGAGTTGACGGTATTTTTTGAGGGGGATAGAAGACACATTCAATCCAGGAGATTTGTTCGCCGTACTACGACCTTTCTAATTTTCTACTTCACACTCTATTTCTACTTCTGCCCTCCTTGTGGAAGAAGAACACCGGCCACGCGTCTTCCGGGAGTTGGGCTTAGAGAATACTTGCTTCGAATGTAGATAACTTGATTTTAAAAATAAAACTTGCCGACTTACACGACTAAATACTAGCTGCTTGTTTTATTCAGAAATAATTTTATATTAATAGGTATTACAATTTTTGCACACGCGTTGGGTATTTATTATTGAAGGAGCGATTTTAATTGTGGACTAGCAGGGACGCCATCGTGAGATCTCTCGTTCTCAGCAATCTATTTTTTTTTAATTTCCGACGCATTTAAATCTAGCTTAACACAAATAAAAATAAAACATCCGCGAACGCAACAAACGTTGATTGTTGGCTCTTCAATCGCAGTCAGGGATTGTTAAACAAAAATGCAGGCAGACAACAAATGAAAATAAAAATACGAGGCTTTTCGGTCATTTTATTCAAGGACCTTCTTCAGGTATAAACTTATTGAAAGTGTTAATGATTTTTTCAAACAGTAAAAGTTTAAAGAATATAAATTTAAATAGTCATAGTATTGTCAAGAAACATTGTTACATCATCTGATTTTTTCATCTGTAAATTGAAATATTTAAATTGTTACAATCATAGTATGGTCAAAACATTGTTACATTGTTATTTATTAATATAGATAATTGATTGACAAAATAAAAGGCCTCATTATACCTAAAGTTGTGATTATTTAAAAGAACAATATTATAAACCAATACAGCAAAAGGAAACGAATTAAAAGGACATCATTATACAAATCACAACCATAACACTTCCCCCCCCCCCTTTATCCAGTATATAGGATTGCTGGGCTAGACAACGTTTTGATTTGTTTACATGACAATTTTCCTTAATTATAGTGCCCGGCACGAAAGAAAAAAGAAACTGGCGCATGTATAAATGAATAAAACTCATTCAACCAATCAGAAACGGACTGGAAACGAGGTATTACTTATACCTGTCATCAATAGAAGTAATGCCCTGATTACTGTTCGTTTCTGATTGGTTGAACGAGTTTTACTTTCGTGCCGGCACTGTAGTCCCCCTTGCCAATGCTCCTCCGCTCTCAGAATCCCTAGATTTTCCCAGTCAATTTTGTGATTTTTGTTTTTTTCCAATGTGGCCATCCTCACCAAATTCCCATATTTGATATTTGTGCTCATCAATTCCTCCTACCACGCCTCCCCTTGCCTGTCCCATACAGTGATCACCACTGGATATTATGGATATCATTGACAGATTGCTATTACACTCAAACTTGGGCAAAGGGATAGTTTTATGGAGGCGCTGCATGGGTGATATCATCTTAGTGATAGGGAGAAGCGAAATGAATTCAGTTGTGGAATGTTTGGAGGGGTTTTCTGGATTCAAGTTTACTATGGGCAACATGGAGGATAGTAAAGTGCAATATCTGGATTTGGAAGTTGGGCTGGGAAGTGGTTCTAAATTTGCCTTTGATATATATATCAAAGGAGGGAATATCATGATTGATTTTGGATCCTTTCAACCCATACATTGTAAAATCAATGTCATTATTAACTTTTTGCATGGAATCCATAGAGTCTGCTCCACAAAGAACATGATGCCCCAGTTGCTGAAGTTGAGAAGGGTAGATTGACGATAGTTGTCCAATTGGTTTTATTGTAAGGGTTTTTGGGGTTTTTATTGGGGAAATTGTGTAGAAGGGGAAAATGACCAAATTGCAAATGTAAATTTAAATCGGAGCAGGAGTTGTGTGACATTTAGTTATCACCCAAAATTGGGTGGAACCCTTGAAAGTATGATAAAGGGAGAAGGGAGAGATAATGTGAGGATTGCCTTTGGAAATAAAATCACGGTGGGAGGCTTTTGTTGGACGGAGGAATTGATGAGCACAAACATATATAGTTATAAACTTATGAGGAATGGTATTGTCTGTAAGGTTCCCTGCGGGGAATATGGTGATCACTGTATGGGACAGGCAAGGGGAGGTGTGATAAGAGGAATTGATGAGCACAAATATCAAATGGGGGAATATGGTGAGGATGGCCACATTGAAAAAAACAAAAATCACAACACTGACTGGGAAGGTACATGTATAGGGATTCTGGGAGCGGAGGAGCATTGGCAAGGGGGACTAATTGAGGAAAGTTGTCATATAAGCAAATCAAAACGCTGTCTAGCCCAGCAATCCTCTATATTGGATAAAGGTGGGAAGTGTTATAGTTGTGATTTGTATAATGATTTCCTCTATATCAATGTTCTTTTAATTCGTTTCCTTTTACTGGATTGGTTTATAATATTGTTCTTTTAAATAATCACAACTTTAGATATAATGATGCCTCTTATTTTGTAAAATTATCCTTAATCAATTATCTATATTAATAAATAACAATGTAACAATGTTTTGACCATACTATGTTCGTAACAATTTAAATATTTCAATTTACAGATGAAAAAATCAGATGATGTAACAATGTTTCTTGACAATACTAAAACTATTTAAATTTATATTTTTTAAAACTTTTACTGTTGAAAAAATCAATTAACACTTTCAAAAAGTTTATACCTGATGAAGGTCCTTGAATAAAATGACCGAAAGGCGTCGTGTGTTTTTATCTGATGTATTTTTTATTTCTCTTTCTTAACCTTGACACCTCACTTATAATATTCTTTTTGACAACAAATGGTTTTTCGAACTATTGACCTCTGGCTCAGCAGATTCAACTAAACATAAACGAAACTCGGCGAAAATAAAAAAAAAAATTCTTTGAGTATTTCGAAAAGAGAGGACGTTACGCGTGCTAGATATGATAACTGTATTCCGAGATAATATAACTTACACAATGATTCTGCCTCGTCCAATGATTAAACATAAACAAACAAATAACTTCAACATAGTTCGAAATGAAAGAGTGCTGTTCAAATGAAAATTCTTCATTGTGCCCTGTAGTGAAAGTTCCCTTCTGCTCCTTCTCTTGTGCCCCTCTACCTTCTTTATACTTCGTTCTGACTCCGTTTATAATTAGAATCGAGTGTTTTGCTCCGTTCAGACTGATTCCAGATTTGATGTTTGCGAGGAATTCCGTATCTCGTCTTCTTCATTTAACGTTTACAAATGGCAACATAAGGCATGTGATATGTCATTCTATCGGAAATGATGGTACGAAAGAAAACAGCTTTTTTACATTTTTCTAATAACTTTTTGATAAAGAAAAATGGGGATTAAAAATAGACAAACTACATCATTCGAGATTTGCTCGTTGGCGAAAGCTGTTGAAGACATGGGGCGGACGTGAGTTTGGCTCTGAGTGTTGTGCCCGATTTCTTAAAAATCATAACGGCGTTAATTTCGCTTTTAACTTGAAGTATGATTGAAAATAGAAAAAATATTTCTATAGTCGGGGATTGATCTAGGTAACTTGAAGTAAACGCTACTAAAGAAATGATTGAGTGATAAATAGGCATGCAGAATGTTGGAAAGTTCAATCACAGTATGCAGAACTGTCTTTTCATATGTTCAATCTTTAATTAATAGCCATATAACGTCGTTTACTACCATACCTTCTGGAAGCAATTGGATGAGCTTTTGGGTAACTTACAGGCTTGTTCGAAGGAAATAATAATGCCATTCGCTACAGAAGTTAGATGCATGCACTCTCAACCCGAAGTCAATTCCTTTCCAAATGCGTTTTACGCAGCATATCTGGCATCACTTGTTTAGTTGCAGTGGCGATTCAGTTCTTCAGCGCAGGGAGATTAACGGTAAAGATTAAAGAAATACGAGATATTTAATAAAATTCCACGAAAAACCCGGAGAGGTCAGATCTGAGGACCGAGGTGTCCATATTCGACCAATCCTCCGATTAAGAAAATTTATATTGAATTTTTCCATCTTGCTAGAAGTGAAGTCATCTTCTTGCAATTGTAGAGAGAGAAAATTCTGTAACATATCCAGATACACAATATTGGGCAATACTATTCTCCATCTTCTCCATGAGAAGAAATTGTCTTCAAGAGTGATAGCACCAATGGCAGTCATATCGAATTAAAAGGCCTGTTTCAAATAAAGCTTGATGTATTTCGCTACATAATGACTCCTGTATCTATCTTCTCTATTCCTCTTTTACCTTTTCGGTGTCGAGGATGTTAAATAACCATTGGATTTATTTGAAATTGAACCTAGCAGGTGACCAGCCTATTGAGACTTTGCTTGGTCTTCCAAGCTTGTTAATAAAGGGACAAACACAAACATCCATGCTCTCTGCAGGATTCGAACCCGCGACCCGCTGGCCTTAGCGTTCTCGGCCACTGAGCCTCCACATAATGATTCATGACCTAGTTAGTTATATACATCGTTAGAATAAATTTTTACCACAGAATTGTGAGTCCCTATATTATGCATATAAAATTCACTATTTTTGTCATACATACGAGGTGTATTCAAAATTTTTTAGCCAGAAACGCTGCACGCATCTTACAAAGACCATTCTGTTAGCCCTTTTCGAGGACCCTTTTAGCCCCTTACGAAGGCCATTCTTTTAGTCTCCTACAAAGTTTCATCATCCTGAACCAGTCGGACAATCATTATTTCCAGTCCTGAGCAGTGAGCTCCAAAATGTAGTCATTGTAAGGTGCCAACGCTAGGACGTTATCATCACTGCCGGAATAGAACCCCCTGAGCTTCCTCTTAATTGTGGGGAACAAAAAGAAGTTGCAAGGTGTCACTCTGAAGAACACAGGAGATCCGTCAACATACTGACCCGATTTTTACAAAAAAACTCAGTTGTCTTAACGGCGACCATGTGCTGGGGCGTTGTCATGGTGCCACAACAAACCTCTTGTTCCGGTCTTCTTAACGGCGACCATGTGCTGGGGCCTTGTCATGGTGCCACAACAAACTTCTTGTTCCGGTCTTCGGGCGCTTCTCCTTCCATTTTTCTAGAACTTTTGGCAGGCTGTCACATACCACTCTGTGGTAATCTTTTTTTTTATTTTCAAGCATAACAGTGCACACATGGCCAGCGGAACAAAAGAAAGTTGCCACCATCACCTTCCCAACACTCCGTGAACGTTTGTATTTCTTTTGGGGTCCTTGCCCTTTGGAAAGCCACTGTTTGGATTGTACTTTAGTTTCGGGCTCATAACGATAGAGCCATGTTTCGTCTTTCGATCATTTCTTGGTTACCATTGCGCTCAGGTTACTTTCTGTTCTTGGTTCAACAAATGAGGGACCCATCTGGTAATCATGCAAGATTGTTTTAACCGCTGATGATCCGATGCCCAGGGTTACCTCAATCCGGGGATAGGTTACCCGATTGTCATTCTCATTGTCATATCTGGATATTTTTCAGCGTAACTATATCGGCTGGTTTTCCACTGCGAGATTCGTCTTCAAGTGACCTTCTCCCCATCTTAAACACGCGATACCAGGACGAACCTCTGGCTTTACTCGAAGCTCTGCCAGGAACTATCTCTTGTAAAGTTTCAAAGCAATCTGATATTTCTAAGCCTTTGGAATATTCATAGAAAATCATAGAACGCCATGCCTGCTGATTCAGCTCCATTGTGTTTTACATCTATCTGCCAGTGCGCAACTTTAAATTGTACCAGGCAAAAACAATGGAAGGTGGCACGTTCAAATCTTGCACGCGACCATATGATAGAGTGAGAAAGTAAAACAAATTTCATTGTAGGCGTGCAGCCTTCCTCGCTAAAACTTTTAGAGTGCCCCTCGTACTTGAATTCCATTGGAGAAAAAAATGGCAAAGTAAAAAAATCTGCAATAATTGTTTACAACGTTAAGTCATTAGTAACCATGGCTCATTTCCAATAATTCGAGGTGCGAAGGGGGTACGAGGAGAGGGGGACCAAGGAACACCTTAATTCTTGTATAACTTAATTTTTTTTTCCTCCTTAAATCATTTGGCGGCAACTTTCCATGGAAGAAAGGCGGAGGAAGAAAAGAAAGGGAGGTGGGGATAGCCGCATTTCGGATAGGATGATAAGAATAAATGAAGCGGAACGCTTTCTCCAGGACTATGTGACATGTGGCTATTCATCATTTTTCAATGCCCCTCCTTAATTCCTACCGATAGCGGTTTTCTTTTTTTTAACATCTTATTTTTAATTTTTTTTAATGATCTTTTCTTTCTCACTCCCATCTCCGCATGTGACGAATTTTTACATCTGCGGTTTCCTTAAATTTTTTTAAATAAACTTTCTAAGCAGAAGGTCTATAAGGAACTTACTGTTTTTCAAATATAGGGCGTGGTTTGATTTTAACAGTATTATATAAACATAAATACCGTTCCATATTAAAGGCAATGAATCAAAAAACACCCGATAACGATTACGAGAATATCTACAATAAATATGTTGAGTAGATATACATGTGAAGCGATGATGTATACAGCTTTTTATACATTGATTGCATTTTCATGCTTCCGATAATGTTTCATTTTTGTTACTTATTTTGTATTAAGTGTACTTCCCGCGTAGTTTTACTGATAAATGCTTTTCGTCTCTCATTTTCTTTTCTATTAACTTAAAACATGTCATAGTAAATGGACAATAAATAATACATTAAAGAAATAAAAGAAATTTAATTTTAATTTATTATTTCATGGCGAGAAATTGTATTTATTTTTTTTTAATTTATTAAACAAACATACGTCCCTAACTTCCTATCTCCTACCCCTCATGCTTATCGATTCTCGGTACGCTTTTTTCACTCCACGTTGAAGTTCAGTTCTGGAGCATTGGAATTTTCCCTTTTCATACTGTGTTCTTAAGTAATTAATTTTCCTTCTTCAGTGACAGTTTTATTTTGAATGCTTTAAATTGTGCCCGAAACGCAATTAAGTCAGTAAATCTGCCAGATTCTCCGAAATGAAATATTCTTAAAAATTTTGAAACTGTTTTATCTAGTTTGAAAAGGAGGAGTAAACAGGTTATACAGTAAGTGGGGAGCAGTCAAATCTCTTTGAAGATAAATTATAATGAATTTGACATGCAATATAAAAATAGAAGAGCAAAAAAAAAAACAAAAAAAAAAACATGCATCCCTTAATGAAAAGATCTTTAATCATTTCGTGTTTCTCATACGGGCAGAAATAGATGGTGTGGGTTATTATTATGTAGGTTAACGGTAGCAATTGTTGCAACGTTCTGATTTCTCAATCTGCATTTTATAAACATTATATGACCCAATTTATAAAGACGCAGTGGGATTATAACTAATTAAATATTTAACAGAGAAAACTTAAAAACAGTTTTTTTTTGTTATTACATAAATGAGGTATGATTCACGTTTTTACGATTTTCTCTTATACTAATATTTTACTATGAATTATCAAATTAGATTTGAGACCATTTTACTCAACGTACTGCACAAAGGATGACTGTCTAATATTTTTTTTCATTCAAGGAAAATATTTCTGTTATGTTTTTTATATGACCCAATATATTCAACTATTAAAAAGATTTAATCTTGAAATTATAATTAAGAAAAGAGAATGAAAGCAAATTTTTCTCATTTGATTGAGTAATGTGTATAATTTTTCTGGGCAATTGCGGTAGCCAGTATTCTAAAGCTAAGTAAAAACGATAGAAAAAGCGATTGGTGGGAGCCACGACAAAAGCCATCAGTGTTATTATGTTTTCTACCTCCCTCTCATTCTCTTGTCAGTGCATCATACTCTGCTTGGAAGCACCTGCGGAAAACTTGTAATCAACCTAAATTGCCAGGCAACATTCTCCCTACTTAAAAAAAAAATCAATCCACAATGAGAATGGGTTCTTCCAATTGACTGACCAGGCAAGAGCACGTGCCAAGAGTCGTTGGATCGGTTCCCCTTCTTCACAGTTTTTATGTCAACACCACCATGTGTATTGGGAGGGAGTTGCACTGTTTCTTGGTGGCAATTGTTTAATGCTACGTGTGAACGCTCTCACACCTGTGACAGCGATTTATTGGGAATTAGAATTCGATGTCGCAACACGCAGGCAGCGGATGTCGCTTTTGTCTAAAGCACCACCTGCTTTATTCGATGGTCACCTCTTGTGACTCACAAAAGCGAACCCCCCTACGATAAAGAGGAAAGATAGGAAAGAAAACATCGAGCTCACGGCAAACACGTGTCTGACACCAGCAGCAACATGAACTCGGACAATGTGATGGAGAATTTCGGAGAGGAAAAGAGTGATGAAGGAGCTGAAATCTATGACAAGGATGCGAGGGATGTGAAGAGTGATGAATCTGGCAGAGACCAGACACGTGATTCCGACTGTACGGTCGGGTTCCTCGAGTCTCTTCCCGATTCAGGATATAAAGGGGAAGCGGAGGACGGTTCGTGGAAACCCCAAGATAACAGCCGCGCAGACGGGGACGATATTGACGAAGACGACGCTGATAACGCCGAAGGTGAAACGGAATATTTTTGGGAAGGAGGTGACACTACTGACTTAGATAGTTTAGCTAGCGATAAAGACTTTGTCGAGATAGCAGATGTTTTAGAGCAGGGTGATGATAAAGCAGCGAGAGACGACGAAGAAGTCGCCGGAATAATCAACAATGACGGTGACATTACATTGAAAGATATAGTTAAAGGATTAACGGACAAAGAAAATGCAGAAGAGTTCAAAGAGGAGAGCAGCGCGGGTCTCATCGACGAACAACCGAATCTCATAGCAGAATGGGTTCAAGGGATTGAACTGGATCTTGCAGACGGTGCCCACTCAATTCCTTCGAGTGACAGTACTGTGGACGAAGCCAGGAAATCAGTGCTGGATCTGACAGACTTAAGCTTAGGCGGAGGGCATTCTTACCGAAGCCACACGCCCACTGACGACCTCCTTCAAGAAGCCGATCGCCTGACATCCGGCGTGTTCTCCAAAGAACTTTGTGACTCTCTTGAGCATGAGAAGGCCCTGCCCGACGAAATTTCTCCTAGCAAAGACAAAGAAGACGACAACACCTCGACCGACCACTCCAAGGTGGAGGGGGGACAGTGGGGACACGAGCACCTGCTACACAACGAGAGCCCCGATTATAGCCATTTATTGAACGAGCGCGAGTTGTCTCACCTCAGTGCTGCACGCGACCGATTGAGCAGAGAGTGTCCGTCCCCGAACGATGACAATGTCAACCATCCTCAGGTAAAGCCTCTTCTTTAGCAACTATTAATTATAAGAACAAAGTTCCAACCTATGATCTCTTTAACACTGTGCAATTTCATTCAACCCTCTTTATTCATTAAACATATTTCCTGCGTTTAGGAAGAGGCAGGGAGAATTCAGTAGCTTTGAAGCACTGAAGCGAAACACGAAACCAACAAAACTTAAATTGCAAGCATGTTCTAATTCCAAAGATTTACTTTATATATTTTTATTTTAATAGCGATAAAAGTTAGAAAGTTTTTGGTTTTCCTAAAAGCGCATATTAACAAAACATTACTAAAACTAAAAAAATCGATAATAATGCTTTTCTAAAAGGACGGATTAAATCGTGGAATTTTATTTTTTATGCTTTAATTAAGAACCCATTATCTTTAAGTATCCAGCAATAAAAACAAGATGAGAAAACTTTATTATTATTAAACAGATGCCTCACTTTCATTTGGATCCGTCGGAGTGGGTGTTGCCCAAACTAAAAGACTATCAGAACAACTCTGAAAACACGAATTAAAAGTTATCGGTGCATGCATGCAAAAGGAACATTTATTTCAAAGAAGTCAAAATACAGGGGCAGACAGATGAAAACAGCCGTCGAAACAAATGCTGTTCTCCGTGACGAAAACCTTAATGAATGGCTAAATTTTCTAGGCCCCAGTTTCAGTTCCCCTCGGAAAATCAATGAGTGATAAGCGAAACACAAAGGAAGTTCTGCCTCGTCACCCGTTCATGCAACTGCCGCGCTACCATGAATTGATCTACAGCCAATAAATTTACATTCGTTGTTCCCCTGCTATTCAATTCACTGAAGAGCGATGTATTAAATTTTATAATTTCATACTGCCTCATCCCAAACAGTTTCTTCCGGATAAAGCAATTTTGCTAGGAAGCAAAAAAATTTTCTTTGAAGAAGTAGCAGCCAACGCCACGCATAAACAGCAAAGCTACATAAATTTTTCATTTACTATTTTCAGTAAATAAATTAGAATTTAAATAAATAATTGATTTAAACAGTTGCAAGGAAAATTTATACATTTACAAATTTTTTCCAAATACATTGTTTTAAGGTCCTAAAAATAAAATTTGTTTAGTCGAAAACTCGGGTTTTTTCGCGCGCTTTTGTTATGCTTGTTTGGCTTTTCAAAACCCTTCAGTATGGAGAGTTCTTACAAGTATTTCTCGAACTCTTGTAGAACTCTCAGAAGCAAAACAAGAGCGAGTGTAGGCATTCAATTTAACAATATAATATTCCGCAAATCATATGAGGAATATTCATAAACAGAGGGGTTGAATATAATGCTTTCTTCGTTTTCCTTGATAATACGCCTTGTCGATAGAGTTAACGATTTGCATTCAGTAGAAAAATAAGTCTTTTAATTAATCAACAAAATCTTTTTCATTTTATATATTTCAAGCCAACTCTAAAACAGCTGTGAACTGAGCTAACAAATAAAATTTAAAAAAATATTAATACTCCTCCCCATTCGATAAGGTATTTCCGCATGCCACTTTATCAAGATGTTATCTAAACGAGTACGATTAACTTTTAACGGTTAATAAACTGCATTTCTTAAAGCTATAAAAATAATAATAAAGAATTGCGTTTGTATATAATTTTTTATATTTCAATCATAAATAGAAATAATTTATATGCGCAATATGAAATTATAGATATTTAAGGATATCAGGGTTCTCCCCAGGCCCTTTTGAACGGGCGCGCCGCCCGGCTGATTTTGGTGACTGCCCAAAATATTGTACGAAAAACTGCACAACACGGCATAATATTTTATTTGTTTTTGATTTTTGTCCGCCCGACTATTTTAAAGCTTTATCAAAATCTAATAAAATTTTCTGGGGAGAACACTGGATACGTTTATATCAAGATATGGTTTCTTATTACGGAGAAGATGGGTGCAACCAAAGAGAAAAGGACTAGTGATCTGCAGCATC
>JAHWFO010008967.1:1454120-1474756 GCA_023313115.1 Rhysida immarginata
CCCCCCCCTGGGTACGGCCCTGAAATGAGACATGACAAAATCATCTGCTACCGGTTTAATATCAGGCAATTTAAAAATTCTTGTGTACTTCTCACCCTGGTCTTTGACAATGAATAGCACCTGAACCCCGTAACAGAAATGGCTGTCCTACATGATTTGCATTCTCACACGTATTCCTTTGAGAAGAGTTTTAAATAATTTTTTTTATCTTGGTAAGAAGTGGTAAATGAGACAGGGCCGTACCCCCCCCCCCCCGGATTGTTTTATTTTTAAATAACATACTTAATAGGTTGTAAAATGAACTTTAAATATGCCTTAATAAGCAAAAATACCCAAAATACACAAAAATATGCACCAACGCTCGAAATATGCAAAAATATGCGCTAAAGCATGAAACATGCATTTATTTCGGCGGGGGGGGGGGGGGTCTGCTAGAAGGGGGGGGGGGGCCCCACACGAGGGTGTCACTCTCACGCGGGGGGAGGGGGGGCCGCCCCACAGAAAGAGATAAGTTTTTAACAGGGATGGATGAAAGTTTTTTCATCCATCCCTGTTTTTAACATAAAGTTTATGTCATAAACGAAGAGCTTTATCGTGTGGTTTCTTCATTATGAAAATTCATTTGCGTATCGCGTCGTTATTTCCTTTGGATTTCTCTTCAAATAAACGGTTTTGAGCATTTTAATAAGTTCAAGTAAAAGAACAGCTTTTTACTGCGCAACTAAATTTAAACAGAATTTCTCGCTCGTTTTCTTCATGTTTAAGCTGCCAAATATATTTTACAAACGCGAAATATAAAACGTTAAGAGAACGAAAACCTGAAACGATCGGGTCAAACTCGATCGAAAGTGAATCGTGTAAACGTAACAAAGTTCACGCTTGAAATACATATTACAAACATTGCTATGTCTAATTATATTTAAATAGGTGCCACCTATTTTCTAACCTACCAACACCGAAACTTACTTAAAAAATGTTAGAATAATCTAATCTACGACCGACTGATCACTTTGTCGCTAAGTGAAACTCTTATCAGGGTGAGTGTTTATCCAGTTCACTTTCAAGATTTGAATACTGTTTAGCAGAGTTCACAGGCTCACAGACGTTAACTGAACTTTATTTCAGTGTCGGACTTATCGCCGTTTCTTCAGGAGCCCTAACAGAAAGCATAAGAAGACGTAGTAAAGAGAAATGGGTTTATGAAAGGACCACGATAATCGCCGTTAACATCTATTTCGCCAATGAATCTCAACGGGCACTTTTCGCGCTCTTACGATGACAGATTTCGTAGTAAATCATGTTTCGGGTCTCGAGACAGTTGTCAAGGTAGCGTTTATTTCTTTATCATCACAACTGAAAATATTGCTTTAACTTAAATAATATAAGCATTCTGAAAGTTTTTAGCGTAAAATTAAATTAGTATAAAGCGGAAAAGAATATAGCGAAATTGCCGCAAACAAAAAACATGCTGCATGAGCTTATTTCCGGAAGTTGTTTCCCGGAACGGATATTCGGGTTTTCTCAAATCCTACTCAAGTCGTTGCTGGAGGAGTCAGTAGGTGATGGTTGTGGTTTATATAAATCAGTAAATAATCGTTTTCTGATTATTTATTGCATCACAGCTTATTTTTGTAGACAATAAACACCATAATAAAATTATTTAATTGTTGTTTAACAAACATCTAGTTTAATTCTTGAATTATTTAATTTTACCATTAAGGAATTTTTTGCCGGTGTTTTCTCACTACGTAGACAGGACAAGTGTTATACTATATCCAACGAAAGTTGGAGTGGGCGTGTCCAGTTAAATTCCTATTTCAGTTGTTAGACATTGTTGCCAAAGTAGAATGAACAATGTCTAACAATTGAAATAGGAGATTTAACTGAACACGCCCACTCCAACTTTCGTTGGATAGAGTATAGGAGATCAGAGAAAACAGTGAATAGTACAGAAAAATATGATTTTGTCCGTGATTTTTATTTACCTTAATTAACTTTGTTTGGCAAACTTTGAATCTGATATTATGGATTTGGTAATCAATAAAATCTTGTCAATGCCACTGTAAATTAAGATATAACCACCTCGATCAAACCACTTGTTGTTTGAAATGGCAACTTGTATACCTCAAAGACAAAAAATTCCAATTAGGTACAGAGTTACGGCAGATCAAAGATTTATTAGTGTACTAGAACATACAATGTGTAGAAAATAGGCAAAACATAAGTTATGAACTTAAAATTAAGATTTAATTTAAAAGCATAAGACAGTATATGATTTAATCCTGAAAACGTGCCACTTTAGTCTAAAATACGAGCACAACGTCTACGAAGCATCAAATCATAAACACGTACTATGGTATTGTTACTGCGAATTAGTCGCATCAATTATCTGTTGGAGTAACTGTTCACGAATAATGAAGTCAACGCTTTAGACTAGCTGTTTTAGATGACCTCCCCCCTGCCCAAATGTAAAAATTAAAAGGATTTTGATCAGAGGAACTTGGAGGCTAAGACCATGAGACCTCCATGACCAACCCATCTGTTGGGATAATGCATGCATAGCTGTTCGGTTACTTGTATTCCATTGTAGGTGCCTTCGTACTAGAACCACACTTTCTGCCCAAAGTGAAGTGAACTATATTTTGCATTTTTAATGATGACTACATGGATAGATTTACTGCTACGTTATCAAAACTCTAATCTCTTATAGTTCTGTAAGTGAAATAGGACCAGGGTTTATATACCAAGTTATAATGTTATATAGCATTAAATAAAAAAAGATAAATCTCTCAAGAAAAGAACATTTCCAAGCTTATTACTTAAATTCAACTGAGTCAGACCTCAGACATTTGCGCTTCATGATTCGCGAATTCACAGATCCATGAAAATTTCTTTCACATCCGCGATTTTTTCGCCTATCCGTGAAATCCTCGAAAAATCCTACAGAAGTGTTTATGTTTAATTTTTGTAGAATTTATAAGTTTTTACGCTTTTAAGTGTAAAATTGGTATAAAAAAAATATAGTTAATGAAGGTTCTACTATGCTTTTGGGGCACATTCATTTCTTTTGGGTGCACATATGTGAGGTGCACACGCTGAATCCACAATCCAATCAGTAAAAGTATTATCATATTCATTTATATTTGCTCCCTTTAGAAGCATTTGTTTTTGTTTGTTTGTTTGTTTTTAAAGGGTAATGTATTAAGCTGACTTTTAAATGAAATGAAATGAGCATGACTGGGGTCATATTTAGGGTTTCAACTATAAAAATAAGCATATGCTACTATTTTTAGTGACTCTACCAAACGTCCGCGAATCTTCTTCATTCGCGGCGGGTTCTGGAACCTGATCTCACGAATGTCCGAGACCTAACTGTACTGTATTTCAAAACCATCAAGCATATCTCCCAGGGAAAATTATTAAGCAGCTTACCACCTTAATTAAAATTACAGCCTTAAAAACCAGATATCCATAGCAAAAAATTCTACCAGATAGGTGGAAAAATAAAATAGCTGGGCAGACAAAACATTAAAAAGTAAAACATTATGCATTGTTGTGCAATTTTTCATGTACCTGTATTCAATTGGGTGTGCCTTTTCAAATGGACCTGGGGGGAACCCTGCATAGAATTTAGCATAGCAGATTGCTGACTTAAAAGAAAAATCTGCATAACACTAAAGATCAAAGCCAACAGAGAAATATAAGACAACATGGCATATGTGTATTTTAGTATACCAAAGCTCATACTAATTCAGGATTCGTTAAAACTTGCGGAAAATAAAGATAAAACTTAACGAAATGTTAACACATTAGCAGCATATACTTTTTTTATAATTCCTTATGCACATTCCGTGTTATCTGTCACTAAAGAGTTGGTTATCCGGATCGCTATATTCGAAGCTGACATCTTAAATCTGCTACTCCATAGAACTCTGGCTTAAGATGTGAGCTTACAGGGTTGCGGTCGGGATAACCAACTCTTTAGTGACAGATAACGCGGAACGTGTATAAAAAATTATACTGAAAGTATATGCTGCTAGTGTGTTAACATTTCGTTAAGTTTTATCTTTATTTTCTGCAAGTTTTAATGAATCCTGAATTAGTATGAGCCTTGGTATACTAAAATACACATATACCGACAACATGTGTATATGCACTTAGAAGCAGCTCAAGTTAGGCAATTCATGGCAAATTGCAGTAGAACTACAAATAGGTTACAGAAGTCTCCTGATTGGTTTTTGCAAAAGGTCATGTAAATAGAGGAAAGTTTTCTCTTATGTTCTTGTAGTATCCACAAGCTCAATTGTGTGTCCCCATCACTGCAGCACGTATCCACTAATATCTTTGACCATGTAATGCATGATATAAATGAAACTGATCGAGCAAACATAATAATAAACATTGAAAATTTGATGTATAATGTCAAGCAAAAAGCTTCCAAAAAATAATAAAAAATTAACGACCTTTTAAAAATATAATTATTTTTTTTTATTTTTTTTTTTTTTTTTACATATATCATAGAAGTGAAAACTATATTCTATAATGTAATAGAAAACATATAGAATATTTTTACAAGACATTTTGACAAAACGTATTTTGTGGTCACTAAATTCCTTAAATAAGCATATACTGCACTATATAATCAAATTTAATGCATGATCCCTCATTTACTGTTTTCCTGCATCCATCTTTTTTTTTTTTTCCAGTTGTCCTCACAAAACACATGAATTGTGGTTCGGCTGTATTAATAAAAAAATACTACCACCAGAACATTTCATTAAAGAAAAAAATGTTATACAAAATTTTCTGTTTATTAAATTTAATATAGCATTATTTATGTTTCTTATTGCTTATTTGAAAGTAGCATTGTTCTGGATTATAAACATGATTCGTGCTTATATTAAAGGTATTTAATTAATGACAACTATCCAGTGAGAGTTTATCTCTCGAGCCACTTAATCCATTTTTTAAATTCATATTACCGCTTAGCATCTTGCCATATCAAACATAAAACTATGCAACAAGATTTAATCATGTCAGTGTAAAAAAAGCAGAGGAGCAATCGAAGTGGAGGAGTAATCGTAATAGAGGATGAATCGAAGTAGAGAAATAATGGAAGTAGAGAATCCAAACTTAATGCTTATGTAGAAAGATTACATTTTCTTCTAGTCTCACAAATCATTCACCACAAATCTATTTCTTCCTTCCAATAATAGTCTATTTTGTACCCTTTGGGAAAGTTGACTTCTGTTTGTATAAAAACTCTGTTCTTCAAAAATCAATGGTAGCACCTATCATTTCCAACCCTGTTTATGGAAAAAAATTATGACAATTAACATCAGGAAATTACAGTAATAATTTATTCTCAGGATAAGTTGCAATGATGACATTACAAATACAGTGGGTGATTGATTAATGAACAGTTCGGATTGCAACAAATCGGATAACAAACACTTTTGCCAAAGATTTTTATTTTCAGAAAATGAACACCTCACAACGCTAGTAGAAGTGAAGCTGTGTGTAAGACTTCCAGAACTGTATTTTTTCGTCACACTATGAATGGTTTCTGGAACTCTGGTTATGTTCATTAACTGATCACCCATTGTTTTTTTTATACGAGGGGAGTCAAATGAAAACTGCAAAATTGTAATTAAAATTCCAAATTTTGCCCCACAGTGTTTTAATTCTGCAGATCCGTTAAAATGAGATGTAGAAATATCCGGTAAGTGGCAGGAAAGTAGAGACAAACAAAAAATGTCACAGCAGCAGTTTAAAGATGGCCACCCCACTTCAAACATGTACCGAACAAGAACAGCGTTCAGTTATCTGATTTTTGAAATGATGTGGTGGGCTGAACCATGACTAATGTCTAACAATTCCCCAATTTCATCAATCGTTACTCAGCGATTTTCCAGCACTAAGGCTTCAACTGTTGCAATATTCTCTGCTGTCACACCGTTTGTGAACTTCACACTCCATTTATAAACTTGCTGCTGTGACAGACACGCATCACCATACTGAAGCTTCATTCTTCTACGAATTTCAATAGGTTTTACATCTTCACTACTCAAAAAACGGATAAATGAACGCTGTTCTTCTTTGGTGCATGTTTGGTGGGGCGGCCATCTTTAAACTGCTGCTGTGACGTTGTTTGCTTCTGTCTACTTTCCTGCCACCTACCATATATTTCTACAACTCATTTTTAACGGATCTGCAGAATTAAAACACTGGGGGGGGGATTTGGAATTTTGATTACAATTTTGCGGTTTTCATTTGACTCACCCTCGTAGTTCATAAACAAAAAGGCAGGAGGGTAACTTCATAAATATGTTACAAAATTTGATAGAGAAAATAGCAGTCAGTGCCTGAAATTTATTTTATTTTTCAATGTAATTGCCCTGTATTATCAGAGAGTTATTTCATCGTTTTAGAAGTCTTTGAAAGCTGGTAGCAAAGAAGTTTTATGGCTGGTTTGTAGCCAATAATTGTCCTCTGGGCTATGGCTGCATCAACTTCAAACCGGTGACCACCCATATTTTTCAAAGGTTCAAACGGATGAAAATAACTTGGAGCTTATTCGAAAGGTGGATGTCTTAAATGTGGAAATAACTTGGAGCTTATTCAAACAGCTCCTGCAGATTTCTGGCTGGATTAGAGCAGGCATTGTCATCCAGGATATCATATGGCCTGTACTTTATAGACTACAGGCCATCTAATGACAAAAGGTGCTATCTAATGACAAAAGGTGCATGTTAAATTTAAAATTGTATTTGATATTTCAACATTTTTGACTTATCCTAATACATACCAATTTGGAAGGCATTACCTAAATTCAGAGGATATTAATGTCATTTTAGCATAAAATTGTGTTAAGATAGTTCAGATGGAAAATGCAAAATTACATACAACCATGCTCAAAAGTTAAGATTTTGACAAGATTGGGCTGTTTCAGTCCACGAAACAGAGAGATACAGTAGGCTTTATTAACATAACATATGCAGAAAACAAAAAGATGGTTCAGCACATTGCCTCTACATGGGGCATAGCAAAATTTCTTTTTTTGTTGGCCATGACACCACTTGCGGATGTTGTTATTTCGTTATGTCGTTTCACATCTGTTTGGTACTGAAGGAATTTCTAAGGATAGACTAATACCTCTCGTGTTCTTTTGGATGATGCTACAAGAGGGAGATTTCTTGGATGTTTGGAGGAAGGCCAGTCCCAAGTGGAACAAGCTTTATACGTTTCAAGAAACATTATCTCTTGAGTGTGGTGGACATGTCAACAAGGAAATATCTAATGTTGTTCCAGAAGTGGTCATCCAATTCCTGAGATGACAGATTTCTTGCCTAAATGTCAGATACTATAGGCAGTCCATTGCAGGAGCTCTTATTAGGGATTTAGCAATTTTTACGGGAACATCTGTTTCAAGTCACACAGTCTACAGGCAACTTCATGAGTTGGGCTTTATTCTCGGAGACCCATTGACTCAGTTTTCATATGACTATAAAAATCACATGGCTTACCGGATAGCTCGACGGACATGATGATTACAAACCCGGACAGAAGCACAGTGGGCTGTGATATGTTCTCTGATGAATCCCACTTCAGGCAGGAAAGTGATTCTAGACATGTTTATGCTTGGAGAAAGCAAGGGATAGGTCCATACATAGCAACATCATTGAACGAACATCTTATTTATAATTTATGCACTTGTTGAATTTCTATGTGCTTTCAAGTGCTTAATTTATTTCTATAAATTCCTTCTTCTCTATAGTTAACAATAACGTTCCCGCCCAAAAAAGTCAGTTTGGAGATGATGGGGTGATGATGTGTGCTAGCATCATGATTGGTGCATGCATGCCATTGCACATGTTCGGCTGCTTTACAGTAACCATCCATGTTTGCTGCTGTGATATACTGTAGTAATATGTGCAATTTTTCTGGAGAGCAGTCGGGATAGAGTTTCTCTACATGGATGGCTAGGCCCACACAAAGCTCACATCGTGAAGGAATAAATATCTAATTCTAACTTATTCATTAATTTTATTAGCTCTTTTAACATTTTAGGCTGTAAGAAATAGAGCCTAGCAATACATGATAGTTCTCTAGAGTTTAAAGAAACGACTAGTTTCGCCATTTATTCCTATCTTTATCACTTTGAAGGTTACAATGGTTTTTATATAAAATAATGAACATAATAATCATTGTGATTGGATGGAATTAAGCAAATATACAGTGTGTCTCAAAAGTCGCATGCCAAATGGATTAATTGGTCGCTTTGATTTTGTAGGTGAAATAGTGAAGTAGAGGAATAATGCTGACACTGGAACAATGTGTAGAGCTGATACTTCTTTGTGGAGATCACCACAGAACGTCTCAAGAAGCTGCAGATGAATTTCATTGCTGGCACCCTACACAGCTACACCAGCTACACTATTACGCGTGACAGAAGAAAATTTGGATCATATGAGACATTGTCTTCGAGTGCATGGTGCACATTTTGAACATGAACAATAAGCTTGCGAAACCGTGTGAACATAAAGCCAACATTCATAGACTTTTCATATGGCACGCGACTTTTGAGACACACTATAATACAATTGATTATTAGTGAGAAAAAAATAGCTTATAATAAGTTTCGTAATTGTTTTTACGTCGGGATGATGCCAGGAAGATTTTTTAAATAAGGTTTAGAGAACATATGCCATCATACACGAAGAAAAGACAATGTCAAATTTGAAGAGCCCTCCCCATCTTGAAAAATAGACTACTCCATTGTACAGTACATTACTCCAATAATCCAGTAAGGGCAGCCATACTTGAAAGATAGAAATATAAAAGGCCCAATTAGATTTGCCAGTGGATATCTTCAATACACAGCTGTCATTCGATATATACTAAATCCTTTATTAGCACCCATTTGCAATTTTTATAAGCTTATGTTTTAGCAGTTTTTATAATCTATTCTTGGGTTTATACAGGATGATTCATAAGTCCCTCCAGCTTTTCGGGAGTTGATAGAAGTAACTATGATAGACATAGTGAAAACGTTCATATCAGCGGAGAGAGAATCTCTCCAAGTTTCATATGTCGACCCTTGATGAAATGGCGGACATCACTCCTGTCACACGTCCTAACAATTGTTCAGTGACTGCAGGAGCAATCATCTCTTGCAGCTGGGCTAAATCATGTATCAAAGGGGGCATGAACACGTGATCTTTGATGTAAGAAAAATAAAATAAAGTTAAGTCAGATCAGGGGACCATGGAAGTTATGAATATCATGTTTTCATTATGACTGCACTGCAGTGACTAAATCCACAAGTAAGCCATGGTGCTTATTACGAATACAAATTTTGAGAGATTCTCTATCCGTTGATATGAGCATTTCCACTATCTGCCATGCAGGAACGGCGTGAACCAGTAAGCAAAATAAGTGTCGCATGGGGTGCCAACCAAGGTTGAAAGGGTGCACATTTTAGAGGTTTGCATAGGTTTGCATGGAGGTGAGGAAGAAGCTAGCACTGTCCCTGCTGCCATGGCTACTGTTCTATCAACTTCTGAAACCCTGGAGGGATTTATGATGACCCTGTATTTTAACATAACAACTAATCTGCCAAGAAATACATTAATAGGTTCGGATAGAAATGTATTTATTATACATATTTCTTATAAGCTATTGCTTACATTAAATATATTTCAAAACTAAGGAGAGATCATTAAATGCAGCTGAACCTGAAATGGCCAATATTTTGCTTACATTAAAAAAAAAAAAAAGGGAACCCCCCCCCCAAAAAAACCCCCCAAAAAACCCAAATTCAATCAATTCAAATTACGTATTGCTCATTTTTGATATGTATAAATAAAATTTGCGTTCATGAATGGTTGAGTATACTTTAAAGATATTACAATTCCTTGCCAAAAAATTACGATAATCCCACTCAGCCGAGTTAGATTCAAAATATTTAAGAAAAACTTCTAATAAGATATCAAGACCTAGATTGCTTTAATAAGTCACGTGTTCCACATCTTTCCATTACAGCTTTTTTTTTATCCCAATAATTTTTTTTCTTTTCGCTTCATGCAACTTTTCAGAGACAGAAAATTACAATATGCAACAGGAATGGACAAAAAATTACGATATTAAACCAAAAACTTTATTTCAAACAAAAATGGCCTTTTAATTTTATTCAATATTTTGAGGCATCACCTCTAGCCTTAATAACATCTCTTATTCTGTCAGGCATGCTAGCAACAAGTTTATTACAGTCCACTTTTTTGATGTTTTTCCACACCTCTCGAAGACAGTCAATGAGTTGTTGCTTATTCTGCGGAACTTTTCCTTTAATACGTTTTTTTTCATCAGCTTCCAGATGTTCTCAATTGGGTTGAGGTCTGGTGGGTTGCTTGGCCATGGGAGAATGTCTATTTTCTCGTCATTTAGCCACTTGATGGTGCTTTTCGATGTCTGGCATGATATGCCGTCTTGCTGAAAAAAGAATGTATCGGGACACAAGAATGAAGTTCTCTAGTATGTCCTGATTTATGCGGAGTTCACTCTGCTCTTTGGAATGCATAACTTCCAACACCATCTGCAGACATGCACCCCCCACACCATCACTGACACTGAAAACTTCACAGATCTCTTCAGGCATGCCTTCTGAAAAGCCTCTTGCTTCATCCGCCAGACTCGTATGCCTTGATCACCGTAGCACACACAGAAGATGGACTCATCACTAATGAGGACATTGTTCCAATCTTCCTGTCCCCATGATAAGCGATCCTTGCACCAGTTGACACGAAGCTGACATTGCTTGGTTGTTATCAAGGGTTTTATTTTGGGCACGCTTGAATTAAAACCCATACCATGCAGGCGGCGGACAGCAGTTCTTTGGGAGACTTGTACCTCACATGCTTTCCATGTGCAGAGTGCAGAAATTTTGAGCTTCTGAAACGGTTGCAAGTTGCAACTTTTCTCAGCATTTTGTCCTCTCTGCATATTGTAACTTTAGATCTGCCGCAGTTTTGTCGCTTTGATGAAATATTCTCATTGGTTTTGTACTTTTTCAGAACAATGGATGCAGTTGACTGTGCACATTTAACATAAGTAGCAATTTCTTTTTGCTTTTCTTCTACTTTTGTTGAGGGCAATGATAACTTGCTTTACAGCATCCGTGATGTCAGTTCTTTGACCCATTTTCTCAAGCAGGATTCCAAAAGTGGCTCACAAAATTTCTAAACCATTATTTATGGAAGATATATTACCATGTGACCACAAAAAATAAAGAATTCGTTATTATAATTTGAATACATTCGAATATCGTAATTTTTTGTCCAATCCGGTTGCATATTGTAATTCTCTGTCTCTGAAAATTTGCATGAAGCGGAAAAAAATGATCGGGATAAAAAAAGCCGTGATGGAAAGATGTGGAACACGTGACTTATTAAAGCAATCTAGGTCTCCATAGCTTATTAGACGTTTTTCTTAAATATTTTGAATTACATGTATTGGATTATTTTATACAGAATGCTATTAAATTATAAATAAATATTTTTATAGTTTCTAAAAACTTCTAAATATTCAGTTTCATAAATAATTCAAATTTTGATTTTGTAATAAAGACTCTCGAAGATACTGTATTAAAAGATAATAATGACTACTGGATAAAAGATGCCGATTGCAATGATGCTTGCAAAGTATCCACTAGACTTCAAGAAATTTTAACAAAGCATCTTTCATGTGACGATCTGCATCAAGAACAGGACACAATGACTTGCCCAAGCATCATGTCAATGGAAGTATGTTAATTATGTACCTTGCAAATTTTTAATTTTTAATAAATTTTAATAAATCCATATATTTATTCATAGAAATTTAATTATTGTTATCTAACCTGAGATTTCTAATTTGTAAATTGTAATGCACTATTGATTATTTTTAGGAAGAAAATAGAATGCTACAAGAAGAACTCAGTCGAGTGGAAGATCTTCTTGCCATGACTCGTGCAGAACGCGATGAAATGAGTATTAAATACAATGCTCTGAGTGAAAAAGTAAATCTTATTTTAGCATTTGATTATATCATTTAAATACCTTGTTTCTAAGGAAAAGACATACTGTATATGATATTCATTGGTTTTCAAATACAGCGTATAAAATAATGTTTGCTATAACAAATTTATAAAAGCATGTAGATAACATTATCTGTTTTTAAATATTTAAGATATAACTTAAACTACCATAAAATTACTTTTAATACAATAAAAAAAAAAAATTTAAAAATTATTATCTAGTTTATCCAAATCTTATTTATTCAAATATAAACATAATTTAAGAATGTCTATGCTGACATAGAGCATAGACTCTTTTATATATATCAGATTTAATAGAAAGAGAAATTGTGCATAAAATGCAGAGATACCTGGACTATTTTAAAATACAGCACTCTTTGATGTAATATATTTAAAATTAAGACTTTATTTTATTAATATTATTAATGCATTTTTGATAGGCTTTTTATTCATTAATCATCGAATCAATCGTGTTTTTGAAAAACACTGTAATTGCATTTTTTTCTTCCTTCTCCCAAAAATTTGCTTGCAAAATTATTGTTACAAGAAAAAGAGATTTCATGGAAATATTTTCACATATATTTTCCCAGATTTCATTTGGGTATATTTTCCTTTATATTAATGATAATTTATTTGTTAATATTCTATTGTAATTGGAAAAAAAATAGTGTAATAATATCTAGCAATTTTGGTCAGTTCCAGATTGCAGTCAGTATTGCAATAAAAAATTTCATTACATCTTCATTTACTTAATGGAAAATATGATAAGAGAGTAAAAAAGCTTTTAATTTGTCCACTTCTTCCTTCCCCATCCCTCAGCCTTATTAAAATAAAATGAATATGTATTATACAGTATATATCTTTTGAAATTCAGACAATTCAATTTTTATAAATAATGGCCTGTTATTTATAACCATTCAAAATAATCAATTTTGGTGAAATTATGCAAGCAAATCGTATGATATCTAACCGAAATATGGAAAACACAAATTGAATGTAACATAGATAGAAGAATCATGCACATTTATATACAAATTAACGCTGACACATCAGAATACATGAACGGCAGATTGGGTTAAAAATAAAAACCCTCTTATTCTGCCAAATGCATCTTTTGATATTGTTTATTGAAATTTTCATCTGAATGTTTTTTCAACAGAATGATTTACTGGAGTCAGTGGCATTAAAAGCTGTTGGCTCTTTTGTCATCATTTTTATTAGGAGCCTTAGCAAAAAGCTACTTATAAGAATGCACGCTTGGTGTGTACGTTTATCCGACTGGTCGTCTGACGTTTGCATGATAACTTGAAAACGGATTAACTTTTTCAAATTCCGTTTTCAAAAATATGACTATCATGGTCTTAGGTCAACTGTTTCAAATCTTCAGGATTTTTCGTGGACTCCTTCAAGTCGAATTCACTTGCTAATACAGTGACTGTAAAGAATATCAACATAATGGCATGTTATATAACAATTGATTCGCCAAGAATGAATATACTGTTACTTTCTGTTTATCTTTTAATCATTATTATTATTATTATTATTATTATTATTATTATTATTATTATTATTATTAGGATTAAGCACTCACAAAGGAGTAATGGAAAAGGTAAAAAAACCCTCCAAAAACAAAAGAACCGCGGAGAAAGGATCAAAGGCTCGTAAAAGCCAAAATGTCAATAGAGACTAAAAGAGAAGTAAAACGAGCTTAAAGTGGAAAGGAAAAGAGGGTTGACGCACATGCAATGATTGTTTTGTTGATGCTCAATTACTCATAATACATTAATAATTATATTTCTCTTCACAGCTAAAGCTCCTTCGAGGAATGTTTACAAGATTTTATTTATTTAGAAAAATTTGAAATATGTTTCATTTTTTTGAATACTTTATCCAAACTTGCAGGACACCCATAGCCACACACCAATTTCAATTGATAGCCCCCACAAGTCCTATCTGTTGTGTAGTTTACTTCTGGTTCACCAGAAAAATTTAATCCATGTATGGTGCCTTCATTTGGAGAAATTGATTAAACTCACATGAATTTGTGACTGGGGATTTTCGAATGTTTTCTAATGTTATCTTACCATATTATCCTTTGAATATGCTTGAGATTGACTTAACATATGTATGGTGCTTGTTCCATATTCTTTTTCTTATTTCCCATGCAAATACAAAATGAACACAATAAAAAATTCCAATTTTGTATATTGGATTCTGTTATCATTAAAGGATGCCATGATCAATTTTATACAAAGGCTGTTCTGAAAGTTCATGGACTGGCAACACTGCACAGATTCTTTGCAAGTGATTCTGTGATTGCTGCTCATGAAGGTAGACCATGGTGTGCTTTATTTATGTGAATAAGGCCAACATACATTTATCATTATTGCTTCTTATAAGAATTGCAGTTTGTATCACAATTGTTGACAAGAAGGATATGTTGTTAATAACCAGAGAAAAATTCACTATTGAATTTTGTGTCAAGTTACACCAAAGAGGCCGTATGATATGGCCATACAAGTGTAAATGTGAAAGTGCCCAAAAGAAGTTTAGAACAGATAGAATTTTTTTAAATTTATTTTGTATTTTTTAAAAAAATTTTCTTATATGTAATTGCGTTTTATTATGCAATTCATAATGAAAAAATAAAGTTGTTAATTAAATCTGTAAAATAATTTTATTTATTTATATTATTTTTTCCTATTTACAGTACATTTATTTTATATTTTCAAATATACAATTCTTGAGTTTAATAAATTAAATTTAGTAAATTTAACATTATTAAAAAAAAATAAGTTAATCAACATTTAACATGTCTCACTCTGTTCTTTTTTTCTTTTTTTTTTTTTTTAATATACTTTCAGTTGGATAAAGTTCATTTTCAGAGTGATGACAAGTTAAAACCTGATTCTTCAAGCAAAAGTCTTTTTCAAGAAAATTTAGAGTTACGCCGTAAAATGGAAGATGAGCGTAATAATTATAGGAAGAAATTACAATTGTACCAAGATAATCAACATCGTCAAACACTTCTTGTACAAAAGCTTCAGGCAAAGGTTAGAATAAGTGCTTAAATCACTAAGGTTCATATATAGTTTAAATTGTGTAGCACGGACCAATTGCAAATATTAAAATTTCTTGTTATTAGAATTACATGTATTTGGTTCTAATATTATGAAAATTTAAAACCTGTAATACTTTGCATAAGCAGAACATTTTCCCCTAAAGTAGAATTATACCATTATCTGTATCTGCAAAGAAATAACTATTGAATTGATGCTATCAGTTCATTTTTTATTTCAACTGTGACCCACTCATAAGCCAAATATGGCTTTTAGAGGTCATTTTTTAATGGGGAAAAGAAGTGTTGGCTTATACATGAGTATATAAAGTATTAGTGTACATGTGATAACGAAAATGAAAGACCAGACACATCTTAAGAAGTAATTTTAAAAGATGAGAATCTGTTTGAAATGATATGAAAGATAAGAAAGCTTGCTGTTGTTTTGGTTGTACAGCATCAATAAATATTTATTGCTGGAAATTAATAGGACTTAACAGTTGGTTGCAGCAGCTTTGGTGGAATCCGAGCAGCATGTTGCTGTAAGCTGGTCTTCAGATCAGCAGAGACCGGACATGTCTCTGGTAGATACGATCTTTCATATACTATATCGCCACAACCAAATCACATGGATTTAGGTCTGGGGATCTTGTGGGCCATGCATCTGTAAAAACTATGGAGGTAATGCACCCAGCAGTGAAGGTTGTGCCAAGCATATCTTTCACTTGACGGTTGACATGTGATGTTGTTCCATCTTGCATAAAGACTGTTGTCTCAATACAGTTACATTCTTGCAAGCAGGGATAATGTGCCACACAAGGAGGTGCACATAAGATGCAGACTTAAAATACATCTGACAGGTCCTTAGAGTCTAATCTCCTCAAAGAAAAACAGACCAAGAATAAGGGTGTTCGTGAATCTACACCACAGAGCCACGAATATCTAGTGGAGTGGCTGTTCATGCACAACATGTGGATTAGCTGAACCTCATTTGTGACAATTCTGCCTATTTGTGCATGAAAATTTCCTTGCAGTGAAAAATGTGCCTCATCAGTCAACAGAATATTCCCCGGCTACAATTATTCACTTCCATACATGCGAAAAAATGAAGGGCAAAATAATATCATAGCTGCGGTAGGGATAAATGTGTAAAATGGAGCACAGAACTTAGTATAGACCAGTGGTTCTCAACCTGTGGTATGCAAGCAGTTAACTTGGAAAGGGTCATTGGCAATGTTTTATTAGTTGTCTTCTTAGTTATTTGTTTTGAGTGGTACACGATTAAAAATTTTTGTTTTAGTGGTACGCAGTTGTGAAAAGGGTGAGAAGATACAGACAATTCACATGACACCACGTGAGCACTGGTTGTAGAATATGTGATCTGTGCTGGGTGGTCAGCCACAGTAACTTCCTTCATGATGGTTACCTTCCTTTCTCTAGTGCCACACACAAATCACCTGGGTGCTTGAATTTTTTTATCATCACCTTTAACCCATTTATTGAACATGGGTTCTCTTCTCATTCCTTTGAAGCAGCAATAATCCCTCAATATAGCATTGCTATGTATGAGTTTCAATAATGTCATTGTAATTGTAATCAACTGCTCAAAATCACCATCAGCCTTGGGGTGTTGCAGTTTTTATTTACTGTCAGTGTATATATTATATGTAGGAAAAAAATTGCTTAACACGGAAAATTGCGACAGAAATTAATTCATTCAAAACAAACTGATTATAATGTGACTTCTACGATAGTCACTACTTTCAAGGAGGTTCTATCTTATCAATTGCTATAGTTATTAAGGTTATAAATTACCATATTTTACAGAAATAAGTTGCATCTTTATATAAGTTGCACTAGCAAAAATTCAAGGAATAAACTGTTAAAAATAACATATACGTCATATTTGATATATAAGTAGCACTATATGTATGGTGCAATAAGTAAAAACTTAGACCATTCTACAATTCATTTACCAGTATATAATCCTTTAATTTCCATAATTCCTGAATAAACATGATTAACAATAAATGATGAACTTTTTTATTAACTATAAATACTTTATCTTTTTTCCTTTTTCTCCTCTGAAAAGAGTAAAATAAAGTTTAGCTCTAATAATAAAAGAAGACAGGTCACGGTATTACTGTGTCAACTTTAATTAATGAGTAAGTAATTTAATTTGCCTTTTTGAACTTATTATGTATTTCACATGGAAAAACAGTTTCCAAACTACTTTGCTTGCAAACCTCACAACTAGCTGGCAATTTTGAATTGGTACTGAATGCTTCTGCTAAAAGAAGCTCTTTCCTTTCTGATAGGAGCAACATTCCAGGTTTTCTTATTAGTGATTTAAAATGGATGCCTAGTTGCAATGTTTGCCAGTGCAGTAGTTTGGTAACTGTTTTTCCACGTGAAATACATATTAATAAGTTCCAAAAAGTAAGGCAACCTATTTAATCATTGACTAAAGCTGACACTGTAATACTGTACTAGTATGATCAATAAGTTCAGAGACTGGGCTTCCTGACTGATATGATGTATTGTTATCACATGTTACACACAACCACCTTCAAAGTACTCCCCTTCTGCAACTATGTACCTCTGACAATGCGATTACGGTTGCTGAAAACATTCCTGGAAGCCTTTGGAGGAGATGGTCTTCAGGGCAGCCGTCACTGCTTTCTGAACCTCAATTGTACTCTTGAAACAGCTTCCTTTGAGCTCGTTTTTCAGACGGAAGAACAGGCAAAAGTCGCATGAGCAAGATTAGATGAGTGGGGAGGGTGTGCAAGGGTTGATGTTCCCATTTTGTCTATGAAAGACTGATGTGCGGGGACATTGTCATGTTGCAGAATCCAATACTTGCTTTTCCAAAGTTCTGGGCATTTCCAGCGGACAGCATCACAGCTAGAATCTGTTGTACCTCCTTTTTCACTGTCATCAAAATTTGATATTCACACGTTCTTCAAACGCCATCTCTGCTTCCGACAAACGCAAACAACCACAGTTCACTGATATGCCTTGTTTGGAAAAACTCTGCACTGTGGAGCTGCTTCCTCCTTACCATATCTTGCCTCATATTGGCCTCTATGTCATGGTCAAATAGTTCCCCTCTCCTCCAAGCATGATTGGAGATATCAGCAGTCTCCGAACTTATTGATGCTACTAGTAAATGCAGAACATGAACGCGACCATTCTTAATGATATCAGCCAAAGAAGTTACGGGACCGCTATTCTCTAATTTTACTGATGTTGGCTACTAACTGATCCTAATAGGGTATTTAGGGAAAACATTTGAATTTTCTTGTAAAACTTATTCATATATACGTCAAATTTTTGGAAAAAGTGCAACTTATATTACATTCAGAAATGTGTACTTGAGATCTGTTTGAGCTGTATGAAATATATTTTATTCAATTAGTACTTCATTAGAGTATAATTTTCCTAATAATGCTGGGTTGATTAATTGAAAATTTGTTTCAGATTTTACAGTATAAGCAGAAGTGTATAGAGTTGGAATCTAATTTTAGAGATCACATAGATGATTCAAAACGATATAAATTGATGGTAAGAATAAATGTTTAACATTGATAGTTTTAGCTTTTTCCTATGTAACATTCTCTTTTTTTTTTTTTTTTTTCCCTTCCCTTTTCCTTAAAAGGCCATTTTCCTATGAATTTTCTTACCCTTTTGATACTATGATACACTGTTGACATTATCTTTAGGATTTGGATTAGAATTATATTAAGAAGTGATGTTGAGTAAGCATTTTGCTATTTCATATTTAGTAAATGGGATTTTCAGTGAAATATGATGCTGTCACGATTCTTATGATAATTCACTATAGATCCCAACAAAAATTTGATCAAAGTATTTAGCTTAAGTAAAATTAAGGGAATAAAAAATAATGAGATAGATATGTACTGTATTTCTTTAACTTTTTGGAGTGAGATGATTATTTGGGGGCAGTGTGAAATGTATTCATTGTGATTTATGTTGCGTTCTTGTTTCTTTTTTTTTATTTTTTATTTATGGGTAAATATTTTAAATTTCTATCCGTTTTCTTAATAAAAATAACGTTACATTTGCCTTCAAAATAAAAATTTCTTAAAAAATAATAATAAATTGGTAATTAATTGTTCCAATAATAAAAGCTCTGTTAGTTTGAGGGCGGCATTTATTTCATTTTAGTTTTTTTATTATATGGTGTCTATTTGAGGGGGGGGGGGTGATAAAATGAGGGGAGCTATTATTTAAAGAAATACGGTATATATACAGGGTGAATAAAAAGTAAGAGGACAAACTTCTGGAGGTGATTCCTGACAGGAAAGGGAACAAAAAAGTTCATGTCAACATATGTCCGGAAATGGATGGCAAGTCTGCAATAAAACAATTAATATTGGTTCATGACATTACATACGTTAAGGCATACAGCGTATAATTGAAATATAAATATAATAATATAATAATAAATAATATAAATAATAACTAAATACACTGTCTCTAACAACAAATACATGCTCTAAGATTTATGAATGAATTGTCAATTAAAGCAAAGAAATCATATCTTGCACCCTCAATCCATGGCTTTGAGAATTCAAACTGGCAACTAAATTAATTGGCTAATACTTTATTCTTGAAAAGCTTTTGTTTATAATTGCATAAAGAACTTAAGCAAGTTTTTTAGCACCATTCACCATCTTGAAATTCTTGGAGAAAGCATTGTACAAAACTGATCATATATTTCAGGTGGTACTTACCTTTACAATTATCTTTTCTCATCACAAATTAATTTTTAACAGTTGCAGATAGGATAATAAAGTAGCAAATTCTAATTATTTTAAACAAGATAAGATTATTTTCATAAATTTTATAAGTTTCAAAAGAAGATAAAAGGTGTGTTCTCCAACATCTCTTCAGTTGCCATTGCTGCAGCATTCCTTATACCTGGCTTTAAAGTTTCAATATCAGGAACAGTGTACTGAACACCTTATCCTTAGAATACATGCCCCCTTTTAAAAAAGTTCAAGCGGAATAATGTTGTAATAATGTGGAACCACCGATTGGACCATTCCTTCCAGTCTATCAATTTGGAAAGTTTTCATTCAAGACCTGATTAATAATTAAGCCTAAGATCATTATACATTTCCCATTTAATTGCAATCATTATGAAAATTTGAAATGTACATTATAAGTTTACATTTACTTCATTTGGATTTACAAGTTGTGTCTGAAAAGTTCCAGGACTGGAGTCAGTACTCAAAAACCGGGAATGATATTCCAACATACCTTTAATAATCACCTCCATTAGTAATGCACTTCTGTGCACAGCTGTATAAGTTGCGAAAATATTGTTTGTATTGCAGGAGGAACGCTTTGAAGTTTGGCTGTCACATTTGTACAAAACGAGAGCAAATTTTTCTTTTCCCCAAGTCGTCATGCAGAATCAGGCGAATAGCATCCTTTCTGATACTGAGTTGGTCCGACATCATCCTTTCTGATACT
>JAHWFO010008967.1:1474766-1486143 GCA_023313115.1 Rhysida immarginata
TGGTCCGACATCATCCTTTCTGATACTGAGTTGGTCCGACATCATCCAAAGTGTGCGCAGATTTTGGCCATCCAGAGTGTGGGTCGTCTGCTTCAGTTGTCCTACCATTACGATAACGGGAATACCACTCAAAAGTGCGTGATTGGGACATTGCATCATCCCCATATGCTGTTTTCAACATTTCGTGAGTTTCTTTTGCCGTTTTACCCAGTTTGAAACAAAAAATGATTCCATCTTTTGTTTGAAACAAAACATGATTCCATTTCTCTTTGGTCCATCATTACACTGTAATAATAACTGCTGCAATATACTTCTCATGCGTGTCTCAACATGAACACATATCCCTGATCCACATGCAATTAGCGTGCATGGTTGCTAGCTAGTTAGGCTGTCACATGCATGCATTGGCAAGTTCGTATATGATAGCATTTCTGTACAGCACATGCAGTCCTGGAACTTTTCAGACGCAACTTGTAACTCTTTGAATGATAAAATATGTGATTCATTTTCTGTAAATTGTATCTACGATTACCTTAAAAACATGCTTGCATTCTTCTGAGTGTTATAAGGTTAGCACAGCCACTGCCAACAAACCAAAAGACCAAAACCCCTACACAACACCAGTACCATGAATGCACAAAATCTACAAACCAAAACTTTCCCATAATAAAATAACTGTTTAGGTACCCTATGTCCTAATATTGCTATCGCACCAAATGAACAATCAAAGTATATAATTTAACTTCCACAGTTCATTAACACCTCTAATCATCAAGAACACCGTTAAATCCAACAATCAAATGAATGTTGCTAATTTATACACAACAAGCAAAATAAACAACTTAGGCATCTTTCTTCATAAATATCCAAATACAGCTAAGTCACTAATTCCTATAAATACAAATAGATAAAACTTCCATTTTAGTCAGTTCTCTAATCAGCTTACAAAGAACAAACCCACCATAAATTAGCAGTTCTGCCGTCATTTGAATTCATATTCCATAAATAATAATAATCTTAAATCTCTACAATTCTATACTAAACAGATACTATGTATAACCCTTCAAACAACTAATCAAATGAAGTTATAAACTTAGAGGCCCACTAATAAAGGCAATAAACTTCCGTTAAATCCAAACCCACAAATAATTAGAATCCACAATCTAAATTTCTTAAATTTTATCATCCATACTAAAGCTTGATATTAATTTTCTAATCTAAAGAAATTGATGATCGACATCTCAAGATCATATCAACAACAAAATAAACTGAATAGTACAAAGTTACCACGTGTTTTTCTCTTTCCAAGAGAGGGTTAGGCCTAACCACCGCTTACATCAACAACGGAACAGGAACCCAGTCCAGGTGGAACACAAATGTTCCTGGTCCAAAGTCATCTGCTTCGGCATCGTCGTCTTCTAGGGCTTCCATCTCAGCTACGTCCTATCAGTATCATCTCTGAATCGGGAATGATCTTGAATGCTTTTTCCAGCGTCCTTTTATTTCCCAGGCGGGCATCGAGCTGCCCCCTGGTGGTAGCGTGGGTGAAACTCTCACTCTCCTTCCGGATTTCAGGTGGGTCACTTCTGGGTTCTAGCACAAAGTGACGCTATCGCCAGCACACTAGATTCGATGCGTGTGCGATATACTTGATAGAAAACTTCTATTAAAAGATTTACAAAAAGGCAAAAACTTCCTCTAGCCATAGAGATACATAAGTATAATAAGGTATTACAATAATTTATAAAGGCAAATCAATACAATAATAGGATTCAAATGATTTCTAACACTTGATTAGGGCTAAATATACCAAAAAGCCAAAACCTCCCTCACCAAGGGGTTTTTGCCCGCGACAACAAGATAGAGCTTTTGTCCGGCAACAGAGTTTTTGTCCTTACAAAGACTAGGGTAAAACCTAATGAATACACTAAATCGACACTCGAAAGTGTCATGTAGCCCATTTATAAGGGAGGACTACTGTAACCCAATACAGAAGATGATTACTACTACAAATTACAAAGTGACTATGTTACAGTGTAATCGTCATTGTTAGATTTTTGACACATATCTCTCTCCATACTTTTGTTTGTTGTGACATAGTACGTCGCTGATTTTATATATATGATGATCACATGAAAAGGGAACTTTCATATCTTACATCATAAAACCACATTAATAGAGTATAACAGATAAGGAGGAAATCCTAAGAGATAATCCCAGTCTGCGAACTAGGTAACTGCTCTAACCAGCCCAAAGGACATGTAGATAGCATAATTCTTCCATGTCCATGGTGGTGCAATTGGTTAGCATATCAGCACAATAATTCTTCCATGTCCTGATTCGAATTCAGGTTATGGAATTTTCTTTCCTATTTTCATTAATACAGTGCTCTCTCTGCATAACGGCAAATTTATAATGCCCAAAGAAAAACATCTCTACAGCTCTTCATGAAATATCGGAATATATTAATATACAAATGGTTCAAAAGAAAATTGTTTTAACCTTATCTCTTGATTTCAAAAAAGCATTTGATATGCAGGGTTTGCGCTTACTCGCAATTTACGCGTCAAATGGGCATTTTTGCTAAAAATTGACTTGTGAATTTTTGATCTGCGAGTCAAAATTGACTTGTTAAATTTTGAATATCATCGGCCCATATCCTTCTCACCACGTTTTAGCCGCACTTCATTTTCTCATAAGCGATTTTGTTTAAATTTCTAATTAACTATAGCAGCAACTATAGAGATTGTGAATGCAAGTAAAAATATAGAATTTAAAAAGCATTTAAAATTTGACTCGCATTTTCTGAAATTTGACTCGCAGTTTTCAGGCTTGGGGGTCAAATTGACTCGTAGATTTTTTGTCCTAGCGCGAACCCTGGATATGGTTCCCACACTTTATTATTAAATAAATTAAAATTGTTGTATGGTATTAGGGGGCTGCCATTGAATTGGATAGCTTCCTTTCTTTTAGATAGACATTATTCTCTTTGTCTCAATTCAATTCTTTCTCCAAAATTAACTAGTAACCAGGGAGTACCACAAGGCTCTATTCTATTGCTGCTATTGTTCTCACTCTTTATTAATGATATTTCCAATATTGCTGGCAATGCGCAATGCATATTATTTGCTGATGACACTACATTTATAGCCTCAGCTGAGTCCGAAGAAGAACTTGAAAATATATTACTAACAAGGGAACCCTACATAGCCGAACCGCTTAAACAATGGAGTCTTTGTATGGTTATGTATTCTAAAATTTTTTCGGTTTTGCGGTTTATTTTATAAAAAACACAATTTCACACTCTCTTATTTTGCAAGCATCTATAGTAGCTTCAGATGAGTAATATATTTCAATTTGGTGGAAATCTGTGACGTACATGCTCAAGGGATTCCCTTGTTAGTAGAACACTTGGCTCTCTAGTAGAGAGCAAAACTAATTTAGAGCTTTATTGAAGGGCGTCCTTGTAAGTAAAATCTATAACTGGTCATTATTAAATCAACTTCCACTAAACCTAAACAAATCTAACTACATGATCTTTCATCTAAACAAATCTAACTACTAAATTTATATTTTACCTTAATCATACAAACTTATGCTTTGGAATATGTTTATGGGGTTCGACCACGCAGAAAAATAAAAACCTTATAATTAAACTTCAAAAATGTTTTTTACGTATGCTGTTAAATAGGCCCGCTTTCTCTTCCGTCAGTTCAGAATTTAAAAACTTTAACCTTTTAAAATTTGATGAATTTTATTTTATTCAACTAGCTCAATTTATATATAAAGTCAAACATAACGTATATTATATTAGAAATCCCTCAATGATAACTAATCTGTTTAATGAAAACTAATGACCACTATCACACGAAAGAGAAAAAAATTGTAATCCCATTTTATAGAGTGAATTACTCGAAGAGATCAATCTCGATTTCTGGCGCTATCTGTTGGTCAAAATTAACTAAAGAACTTCACGATGCACCCTCTTTTCAATTTTTTAAACGTCTTCTCCTTTAAAGCATTCACTCGGGCCAAATTACGTCTAATTTAACTTCTGTTTACTATTAAATGTTAACTAATTTACACAGTTTCTGTTTATTCTACTATTTATTAATATTGTTGTTGTTGTTTAATATCATACATAGTTATATAATTTTATATTGATTATATAAATTTTTCATTAAAGGATGCCCCTGGACAGGCCCCAGGCCTTTGGGCACCTTTTAGTTCTTTTGATTACTAAAATTACTGATTTTATCTTGTATGAATATTTTTTAAATTGTATGAAGTTGTTGCAAAAGTTTCTAGAACCCGTGCCCAAGAAGGGCTCATTTTCCGAAGGGGGTGTTCATATTTTTTAAACAAATTATTGCATTCGATTCCTGAATATCTTTGCTATATTACATCCAAGAATCAATTTTCTGACTATACATCTGTGAGTGCCATCAACGGTCTGAAATGGACCTTTCACGCAAGCATATTCGAGCAATAATCTTCTACGAGTATTCTGGAAAGATCAGTGCTGTGCAATGTCACCGAAACATTTGCCAACGTTTAGGTGATGGCACTGTTAGTTTACGTACAATAGAAGAATGGTATCGCTGGTTCAGACGCGGAGATAGCACTCTTCAAGATGCACCTCTCTGGTCGACCAATCATGATTTCAGATGGTGATCTACGCCAAGCAATTGATGAAGATCACAATGTAACAACGAGGGAACTCGCAGAACAGTTCAAGGTTCACTTTTCAACCATTGCCCGGCATCTGCATGAGCTGAATCGGTCATTCAAGTTCAATCGTTTTTGTGTTGGAATAAAAATCCGGAAAAAAACTTTTGCAACAACCTGATAAATTATTATTATTACCAATTTATTGTTCGGTTATTGCGAATAATAGTATTTGCAATTGTAAATAATAATTGAAATTGAATTGAAATTGAAATTGTATGTTTAAATAAATAAATAAATAAATAAATAAATAAATATAACGAAGTTTTTATTTTCCGGAAAAAAAACTTCATTATATGGAGTTGCCGTTATAAATTTGCCGTTAATCAGAGGGAGCACTGTAATCCTAAGAAATTATTGTGTATTTCATTAGAGTGATGAAAATGAAAAAACTCTCTTCCATTTATATTTTAAACGAGGAAACCATCAGTACATTTAGTAACTTGGTATTATATGATCTTGCAAAAGAAGATTGTTAATAAGGGTAAGTATATTATCATTAGATATCTGAAAAAATACCTACTGCATTTGTATATACAGAGTGGACCTTATATAGGAAAAAATTTAGGATATCAGAAATATAAAAAAGCATGTTAAAAACTATATACATGGAAACTTAAAAAATATTTATGTGAATATTTTGTGAAATATCTTTGTTGCATAAATAATACAGAAATATTTACAGTAGAACCCTGATAATTCGAGCCCCAATAGTTCGATGTTCCATGTAAATCTGTGTACACTGCACAGCGGTCTTATAAGAGCCACTATACAGGGTGAGGCATTTATCTCGAGACAACTGAATATCTCGGAAACTAAGCATTGTACGAAAAAATGTCCAAAATCAAAAGTGAATTATTTTGCAGGGGAAATTCGTTGGTTAAAAAATTACTCTGGGGGTAACTTTGAAATCTTAAATAGAACCCCTATTTTTAATGGTATATTCAGATTGTACACAATATTCGAGAAATGTTTTATTCTTGGTGTTTTTTCAATCGATCCAACCATTTAGGAGATAGAGGCCCTGAAAGTGTGGAACTTTTAAAGTTTTGAACCCAATTTTTGCACAAATTAGTGCACAAATAAACTTTTGGGGGCAGCAGTCCTATGGAGACAGTCTATGCATGTGTATTGAAAAATATTGGATTTTTGAAGTTCTGACTTCGGATTCTTAAAGACCATCAAAAAGTAGAATAGGAATGTCTGTAAGACCCACTCTCTATCTTTTTGTCTTCATCGATAAAATTGGGTTCCAGTCTTTCAGGGCCTCCATCTCCTAAACGGTTGGATCAATTGAAAAAACACCAAGAATAAAACATTTCTTGAATATTGTGTACAATCTGAATATACCATTAAAAATAGGGGTTCCTATTTAAGATTTCAAAGTTACTCCCTCCCCCCACCCCCCTCACAAGGGGGGAGGGGGGATTTTTTAACTAATGAATTTCCCCTGTGAAATAATTCACTTTTGATTTTGGACATTTTTTCATACAATGCTTAGTTTCCAATATATTCAGTTGTCTCAGGATAAATGCCTCACCCTGTATATAAACTTCGTAAGCAGTCATTCGGAATTTAGTACACACAGCGTCCTTCTTTGAAGACACCCAGCTTTGGCAGCAAAAGTGATTGACTTTTTTATCTCTAGGCTATCCATTTAGCGGGGTTAGACTTTATTTCGCTTTCGTATTCCGTGTAATCCGAGTTTCTCTAAATTCGAGATACAGTCATCCCCAATTACCTCGAATTATCAGGGTTTACTAATTTCTAAATGTGGACATTCAGTAAGTTTGTATATCTGCATGTACACTCACTGTTATAAGAGGGCAATCGTCTAGTTTCCTATGCATCATGTAAAAGTTTTCCCATGGGTCCCTAGGTTTTTGACACCCGCTCAAAAGCAAAAGGGAAAGACAATGAATGACTGGGTGATGATGATGTGCAAAACCAACCAGGATGATTTTTTCATCTGCCTTTGACAAATACCATTATAGAATAGCTCAAGACAAATCTGTGAAGTTTAATCATACGCCTTATCTGAGATGTATTTTCATCAATAAATACCATTATGATTCAGAAATGATAGAAATTAGCAGACTTTTCAATAGTGATGAAGAGATGATAACTTCGCAAAGTGGAAAAATTTTTTCAATTTCAAAATTTGGACTTTTACAATAGTATGTGTTGCTAGTAAAAATGTATGATGTTACAGAGTCATATGTAGCAAAAGGCTAATACAGAGTTTGTGATTCGGGTGGTGCTGTCTGTCGGGGTATTTTTCTTGGTACATCTGTGCAGATCCTTGACCATTCCCTTGTGCTTCTTCATATGTGAAGACCATCTTGGCTTGTTCTTGATATGAAAACCGGACCATTGTACCTCCGCTGCATGACAGTCACTCAAAAATAACTCTGCAACAGAAAAAAATACACTGTTGTTCATACAATTCCATGGAAACTATGCATTTCTGGACATATGGTTGATATGAACTTTTTTGTTACATTTCTTGTGAGGAATCACCCCCTGAAGTTTGTCCCTGTTGTTTTAGTTCACCCTGTATAAAGTTTATATGGAAATAATGTAGCACTTATTCACCAATTCTGTTTAAGGCTCGAGTTGTATGTTGTTTATAAGTTTTTAAATTATATATTCTGTTAAAAACTTTTTTCTTAGAAGCAGTGTTACATGTATTTGGCATTGAAAGCATTAACGGAAAAAAAATGATGTTTATCTCATTACTGAAAATGAGGTTACATTTTTCTTATTGCATTTCTCTTAATTTTGTTGCTGTTTTTTAACAAGAGAAAAGATCCTTTAAACATCTGCTCAACCATGAACTTAATTGGTTATAAGGTAAAACGCAATAAAATAAAAGCATCGTAATATTTATTTTCAAATTAAATAGTGACTTTTCATTTTGCATTGTTAAGAACAAATCTCTTTTGAAGTAATTATGAATAAATATGATATTTATTGCAAGAATTGGTTTATTGATTATTATGCTATTATTCATTATTGCAGTTACCATTTAAGTTATTATCCATTCAAAATTAAAATTGATATAAAAAAGTTAAAGCAAACTTAGTCATGAAGACTCCAGTAATCTTTAAAGTCTGTGGTAGCCTTCTATATTCAAAAGCAGTAGAGCATAAAATTAAAGCTGGATTCATGATTCTGTGGTTGATAGTAATCTGCCTGCAGCTATTGTCCAGTTCTCTGATGCTGTAGGCTCCTATGGAGCTTCACTCCTTTTTCTTTTAATTTTTGATTTTTTATTTATTTATTTATTTATTTTTGGCTGCATGCCAACATTGTAATTGTTTTGAAATCTGCTTCTCATATTCTCATAAGCAAACCCCTATTCATTGATTTAAAATCCATTTCATTAACATTTAATGTTTAGAAGAAATTTTATTCTTTGATAAGTTGATTGAGAAATATGAATTAAACTTAAATTAAAATAAACATGCTGTTTAGAATTAAATCATTTATTATTTAAAGCTTAGATTTAGTCATCATCTCTCTCATTTATTTTGTTATTATTAATTAATTAGTTTATGGATTATAATGATCTTGTATAGTAGAGTTGAGTTTTATTTTTTCAGACCCCCTTTTTTATAATTTTTATTTTTATTTTAAGAATTCAGATTAACTAAGCTTTCTTATACATGAATAATTTTAAAATCTGAACACGTAATTTTATGAAAATTAGCTTCTTTTTTAACGAATAATCTTTATAAGTATAAGACGGTTTATGTAGCTGATGTTCAGAATTTTTCCTTTAATACTAATCTCATCATGATGAAATTTTTGCTACACCACCTGCACTCCATTAACCTGATTCATTAATAACTCATATCCACAACAGTATTTCAGAACTGTTCACTCCTAAACCATCTGCCATCTCATAGTGCAGGTGAAAATCAAAGAAATTTGTGTTACTTCTTAATGGATTAATAAAAGGAAAAAAAAAATCTTCTCTTGTATAAATATCTTTATATTTATTAACAAAAAAAAAAAAAAAAGAAACAAGAAAGCAAAAAACTTATTAAGATTTTATTTATTAAAATTTGATGGGTATTTTGTTTCTTTTCCTTCTTTGTTTATGTTTTAATTAAATAAAATTGATTGAAAGTTGAAGGACTTACAAGAGTAGCAAATATTGAACCACCAATTTGTTGAAGTTATTGTTTAAAAAAAATATAATCCTGACTCTGATTGTTATTGATTATCAGTATATTTTTTTGAGCATTTTTCATAATGTCTTGTTGAAAATGCCCTTCCTACTCTCCCCTAATGATGATCTGGAAATAATATGTCTGTTGTAAGATGAGGAACCACAAATTGACATTAAAGAATATAAAGTCAAGGAAATTTTCACCTGCTATTCATAATGATATTTTTCATAATTCATATATTTTTTGCTCATCATGACCTCCCCAACAAATGCTGAAGTTTGTTACACTCATTGTGAATACCTATAAAAGTTAAGCATGAAATGCAAATTTTTACAATAATATAAAAACCAAATTAAATAGTATAAATATATAATGCCAATATTACATTTGGTAGTTTTTAACCAAATTGTCTGCAGAGTTGCATCAGAACATGCAAATGTGGAAATAATGATTGGGATAGCTAGAAGTACCATAATAAGCTGGATAAAAGGAGTATATCTCCTTCCGGTGGTTATCACATCAGTTGAAAGCAGTTCCAAGAAAATCGAGGATAAGCATATCCTTCATCTTGTAAGAAAGAAGACATTTGCATGATGCAATATGCTGGCAAGACTTTGAGAGACTGCATGCTGGCCAATCCATCACTGAAGTTGCCTGTTCCATAGGTGTTCATCATTCTGTGATCTCATTGGTATAGAGTCAGTTCCAAAGTTCAGGAATAATCATCAGATGACCTGTTTCAGGCCGTACAAGAGTGAAAATTCCTTTTAACGACTGCTACGTAAGCATACTGATTAGACATAACCGTTAATCAACATTACGGGTTCTACAGGTAGACCATACTGCAACCATAAGAAGGCAGGTATTAACAAGTATTTTGCACTGTATCGTACATATCTGAATATGTTGAAATCTATTGTGATGGTAAATGCTTTTTGAAGGCATTCCAAACAGACAAGTCACAGAAAAAGGTAGGCCAGTATAATTTCCTGAATGTGAATTAAATTTGCATATTATGCCATTATCATGCAGGAAAATGATTGCATGTATCATAAATTTTATTGTACATGTTTATGAAAATCTGACCACAAGGTTTACCAACCTTTTTACATGCTGGCAGGCAATCATTGTTTCCTAGATTATCAGTTCCTGTCATTCACCTATTCTTTATAGCCATTCACACAATCCATTGATCTTCCTTCTATTAGTCTGTCTGGAAGGACTTATGCCTCTTCTGATTCCATCTTCCTTCCTTCCATCTTTTCACAGTCATTACACCATAACTAACTCACTAACTGTCTAGGCCAATTATATACCTTTCCTCAAAATTAGATGGATGGTGATAACTTAATTGAATAGGTATCTGATATGCTATATTGTTCCAGACTATCTTTTTCATTAACTAACAATTGATATCATTTACATTCTCTTAGCATATCATCCATAATCATAGTAATGTTTGTACATGTATCTTTTAAAAAAATAAAGATCCCATCGTATAACATTTTGATGTCTTGGGAATGCATTACACTAGGAATAAATTAAATCCTGTTTAACCATTTACTTTAAATAAGCTTTAATCTTTATCAGGATTTGATGAAAGTAAACAGAAATAATTTAAACTGGAAAATGGGTCTAGGAAGATTTTTTTCACGCCATATCTTCGGATATTAATAATTAATCGAGAAAAAAATAAATTACAAATAATTTTAGGTTAGAATACTTTTAATTTTTACAGAGACAAGTGTTCAAGATTAGAATACTTTTAATGTGATTTAGAACTTCATGTTATGGCATTTTTTTTTTTTATTTTTAAATGATGTAAATTGAAATCTTTACATGTTTTTCTACAGTGGAATCTTTTTAAATATGTAAAGATGTTTTCTGTCTCTGTAGATTTTGAAAGAAAATTTTAAATTTCATGTGCATTAAAAAAAGAATCCTTGGTGAAAACAAAGATACACACCAAGATAATGTATAAACAATGTTACATATCAAGATTACATGAGGGAAGTATGCCATGCATTTAGTCAGTTCTTAATAAATTTTTCTACATTTATTTAAAATGGTTGAAGGTTTCATCGGAATATATTAAGAGGAGGAAATATTGACTTCAACAGATGAGATAAGTTTTTTGATATTACTACATGTCATTTTTTTTAAAATTTCTTTCACAAAGATGAAAATGAAATATAATCTGATTATAAATTGATCTAATTCTTGTTTGTTTTTGCATTTTTTTTTTTTTTTTTTATGAAGCAACTTGCTTCCTCAGAAATGTGGATATTTTTATATTTGGTTTCAGCTTAATTTTTAATAGATTATATAATCTTGAAAATGTTTTTTGTGTATTCTCTTTAAATTAAAAATATTGGGATAACTATGATATCTAGCACCCCTTTACCAGTCAAGTTAAAAAAAATACTGTATGGCATTTCCCTTTGCTTGGTATTTGGCAAATAGTGGCATAG
>JAHWFO010008967.1:1486543-1510402 GCA_023313115.1 Rhysida immarginata
TATCTTCACAATGTACCACAGCTCAAGTTTATGTTTTATCTCTTATAACTCATTTTACAATTGCCCTTTTGTCATGGTCACTGAGTTTTGAGGGTCATTCAATAGATTTTTTCACTCAATAATTATCTTTTATTTTGAGGTAATTGTCAATTGCAGCATGTGGATATCCATAAGGCTTTAACTATTGATCTTGCTGACTGACCACTTGCATGTAGAGCCATTATCTAATCCCTTTCAAAGTCATTTAAAGGTTATCCTCTTGGCATTGTTCAGATTTAGTTAATTAATCATACAATTAATTTACACATTAGAAGCCATTTGTATGACTAGTTAATGTTAGCTGTTGGTTTAAATTGACATTTCTTTATTTCAGAGAACAATTTTTGCATTCTGGCTTTATCATTTTTGGCCAGGCATGTTTTGTTCTTTGTTTTTTTATTATTTTTTTTCTGTTAAAGTTTACAATAGTACAAATGGCTTGTAATTTCTGGTCGCACCTTAATAATTAAAAGGACAACTCTATGCAAAAAATTGATTATAATTTTTTTTTTTTTTTTTTTTTTTACATAAATATAACACGTTTCCATTGAAATTTGAAATTTTGGTCTGTAATTTTGATGTAAAAAACTGCTTTGAAAAGTGAAAAACCGTGCTTTTGCACTCCCCTCTCGCTGGCCTTTTTTTTTTGGAAATGATGTAGTTTGAATCAATTGAGGCCAACGAAAAAGACAGGCCCTGACGTAGAAAAGTCATCTGACCAACAATCCAACCTTCATTGTTTTCAACAAATGAAAAAAATGCTGATTGTTAAAATCCAAGATGGAAAGAATGAAGGTTACATTGTTATTCAGATTACATTGTTATTTTACACACAACTCCAACTACCTCACAGCTTCCACCAAAGATGGATGCCTTCCTATTTCAAATTGCGCTCATTATTTTCATTTTTTCACATATTTAGAGTTTGGATTAAAATTTTTTAAACATGCCATGATGTTATTAATAGGTTAGGCTTTTGATTTAAATAAAGTTGTATATGACTATACAGTTGTCCTTTAAAAAATATACCGTATTCAGTGGAAAAAAAGCTCTTTTTTTTTATTATTATTACAATTCTTTTTAATTTACAATGAGGAAAGATTTATAAATAATACTTTTAATAGATATGCAAAATTTTATGTATAGATGTGCCAATTTATCACAGTTAAATGCTGTCCTCCAAGAGCAACTGGATGCAGCAACATATGCAAATCAGTCACTTACTGGTGATATTCAAAAATTAACAGTTGATTGGCAACGGACTCGTGAGGAGTTGGAAATAAAAGAACTGGAATGGAGGGAGGAGGAACAGGTATTTGTTGCATTATGGAGGGAAAAAATACTTTTTATTTTTTTTTAAATGCTTACAAATTATTTTCTTCTTTACTTTAAAGTCTTTCAATGAATATTTTACTGCTGAACACAATCGCCTGTTATCCATTTGGAGAGAAGTTATTTCATGTCGAAGAGACTTTGGAGATCTGCGATCAACTACTGAGAGAAATTTAAGTCAATTGAAACACGATTTTAGTAAAATTTCACAAAACTTATGTTTGGCATGCATGAATGTCTTCACTCGTATTTCTGTAACTCCACTAGGGGATTTCCAGGTAAGTGCAAAACTTAAATTAATGAAATTTAGATTGAATTAATAATTGATTGAATTTATTTAAATAACAGAGAACATTTAAAAATATATATATTAAAAAGGCAACAGTGCTCTAATAACTATTGCCATTTCTCTAAAAATAAAAATACCATTTTAAAAATATATTAAAAAAATTATTTTGGTTGACATAGATATTTGCCAGTCTTTGTCATTGTTGATGGTCTAAAGATTTATTATAATTTTTACTAATAGGAAAAAAGTATTGAAGATGTCCTTAATATGAATCCAACTGAACTTTGGCTTCAAATTCAAGAATTAACAAAAGATCAGGCAAAATTAGAAGGTGAAAAAAATGAGTTAAAATCAAGGTAAGATTTACTTTCTTATATCAAATAAAATCGATGGCAAAGTTTTTCTAAATTTTTTTTCCTCTTAAAAATTTTTTCTTTCTTTTTTCCCTTTACAAAGTAAAATCGTTTTAGAGAATGAAATCAGAATAATCATTTCAAAGGCATAATTGTTTATACACTGCTCAAAACATTTAAAGGAACACTTCTATTAAGCAGCGTGCAGAAGCAACTACGAATAATATGGACAAAATCGCTGTATGTGATCATTAAAAGACGATTTATTTAACAATAGAATGCATTATTGAAACAACTGGTGAAGAAACATAAAGAAAAAACAGGAAACTGCAGGATCCCTGCCTAAAACAAAGTGAAACGTCCTTTGGACGTTTTGAGGAGAATGCCCTGTTTCTTCCAGGGATCAGTTTTTGTACCACTCAGTAATATGTATGCCTACCATGGGCTGCAGTAACCTCCATGCACCTTCGAGGCATGCTCCGTATCAGTCGACGGATGTGATCTTGGGGAAGCCGGTCCCATTCCTCAGTAAGTGCCTGGATGAGCTGTTGCAGTGTTTCTGGAGCTGAAGGGCGGTGTCGAATTCGCCTGTCAAGCATGTTCCAAAGATGTTCAAGGGGATTTAGGTCTAGACTCATTGCAGGCCACCTCATGGTCTGAATGCCTTGCATCAGTAGGAAATCTTGAGTGACAGCTGCAGAGTGTGGATGAGCATTATCCTGCATCAGAAGGAATCCAGGCCCCATGCCATGTGCAGCAACAATCACATGTTCTTCCAGAATGTCACAAATGTAAACGTCAGCGGTCATTCGCCCTTGGACGACCACAAGATCCGTTCGATGGTCTATTGAGTGCCAGCCCAAACCATAATGGAACAACATCCGATTCGGTCAGTCTCACAAACTGTTGCGTCGATGTTTCGCTCACCACGTCGTCTCCAGACACGTAGATGGCCATCACAGCAGGTCAGGCGGAATCTTGACTCGTCTGTGAAGAGAACAGAACGCCGGTGGCGAAGCTGCCAGGTAACATGTTGATGTGCAAACTCTAGTCGCGCCTGTATGTGCTGGCGGGTTAGCCTAGGCACTCGATTTGGTCGTCTGGCTCTCAAGCCAACTTCACGTAATCTGTTCCGGATTGTTTGATCTGAAACAGCTACCCCAGTTGACATCTGCAGGTCATTTCTCAGGTCTATGGCCGTTGAGGTTCTTCGGCGAAGGGCACAAGTCCGCACATAACGATCTTGATTGGCGGTTGTTGAGCGTCGGCGACCTTGCCCAGCTCTTCGTGTGTACTGGCCAGTCGCTTGGAATCGTGTCCACAGTCGGAAAATGACGGAAGAGGACACATTGAGGGCATTTGCCACAGTCCAAAATGATTGACCCGTTTGGAGCAATGTTACGGCTCTTGCAGCTTCTACTGCTTCAAGATGCCTTCGTGGCATGTCAGAACACTAACAACAACGTTCCAGGAATGCCTGCACTTCTAATGTTCTACCGTTATCTCCAAGCAAAGAGTGTACTGGCATGTAACCACTTTGTTTTCCAGGGAGTTATATTGCTATGCAAATTTCTCAGAACATCTGGCAGCAAAATGTGTTGGCTTCAACCATTTCCTTTGAGGGAGATAGTAGGTTTCATGTTGCAGAAGATAAAATTGCTAAAAAGTATTGTTTACGCCCTCTGTAGGGGATTCTACAAGTGTTCCTTTAATTGTTTTGAGCAGTATATATTCTAAACTGATGCATTCTCCCTAATAAACTGGTCACAGTAAAATGTTATAAAGTGATGAATGATGCTGGACCCCTAATGGTCATGCTTGTTGAAATTTTTATTCCTAGTTTCGTAGATTAATAAAAAATTACAATACAATTACTTGGTCATTCATTGAGTGGAATGAAATGCTGATATTTATATAGATTAAAATGAAAATTAAGTATATTTGTATGTGTTGCATTGGAAGAGAGGATATTATTGATAAAAATATTAAGAAATTTGACACTTCAATAAGATAATATAAACAAAATTATATTATCATTCTCTAGGATACTATATTGAAGTTCACAAACTGCAGATGTCACATTTGATTGTTGCAACCTGTTTTTCAGGTAGTTGATGTAGGGGAGGTGCAGTATGTTGAGTCAATTTGAATGCAGTGGATGATATACACAAGCAATTTTTGAACAAATTTCTGATGGATATATACTAATAGTTGAGGTTTATGAACATTGCCAGATTTAGTTAATCATGGAAACATATCTTAAAACAGCCATATTCTTAATAAAAAGAATGTTGAAAATCAGAGAGATCTAGCATTACCAAACATATTTTGGAAACAGGCCATAATATTAGAGTTTTGAGTCAAGAAATCAGGTAAACGACTTTGAGAGCATTGAATCTATAAAATGGCTCTTGTTAAATACCAATAAATTGGTTATTCCTAGAATCAATTTTTTTTTTATTTAGTGATTTTTTTTTAAATTTATTGTTGTGTTTATATATACATATAGAATCTGAAAGTAAGCTATTTTTGGAACCTGAACTGTTTTCATAGTATTTATATTGGAGGGACTGGTAAGTAATGCTGTTCTTTTTAAAAGAAACATGTTGAAAGCCCAGTTTTGACATTATCAACATTTTGGAATCATTTCTCACTACGAAAAGTTTGAACATTGGTAATTAGATGGTGCAGTATTAGGGAAATAAGGTGGATGGGTCAAAACTTCTCAGAAAAGCCAAAATCTCTGATCTCTTTTGCTGAGTCAATCTTGCTTTGTTGTTAACAGTTGGAGTTTGAACAAAATTCACTTGCCTGACCTTCCATAGCTGTTCAAGGTGTTCATATTAACATATTTGGATAATTCATCAATGGTTTGACAACTCCACTGGCCTTTCTACATAAGGGGCATCAGAAACATTAAAATGGCCTATCTGTATTTTGGCACTTGCATACATTTAATGCATTCAGATAAACATTACAAAATTTTTTTATGGCCACAGTTGCATTGTTCCCCTCTTGAATTCATACATGGAATGACAAATATTTATGGGTTTGTCACAAATACAGACAAATATTCTGCAAGTCTCAAAGACAAAATCACTTATAAACATATGCTTAATGTACAGTGAAAGTACATAAACACTTCAATACTGCTCCACATAGGGCTGTTCTTGGCCCAAACTTATCCTAGAAAAAAATAACATTTTCTGGTTCCCTCCCCATTAGATACTAATCACAAAAGTAATCTTATCTTAATAATTAATAATCAATAATTCATGCTAATAATTTTTCAAAATAATTACAGAATTTTTGAAATGAACTGCCAAATTGACAAATTGAAATATTTATTAGATGAGAAAGAGAAAACCATTTCTTCACTTAATAAAACCATGGAACAAATGGTAAGATTATTATTATTTTTATTACTGTTATTATTATTTTTATTATTAAGTATTAAGTGATCCAATAAGTTTGGTGGAGTAAATACAGTAGAATCCATTAATCTACCTATTTGGGACTGAGGTTTGCATGGCTTAGCAAAACTTGGAAATATCTAGATTAAATGTATCCAGCTAAAGCTTGTACGTATACAGGTTTTTGAACTCTATGCACCTACTGCACAGGGTGATAGGTGATAATATTGACCTTTTCGCAGAGCATTCAATGAGCACCGCCATTATAACATCACAGGCAGGAAAGCGCTCACTCTCAGCTCAGCAGACAGAGACTTCAGAAAGACTTTTAAACTCTAGGTCTGCTCGAGTCTTGTGGTTTTATCAACTGAAAAGATTCAGCTGCAGCAATGTTCGATTAAACTGTGATGCCTTAATGGGAGCAATTCATCAAAATACTATGAAATACCACCTGGTCTATACTGAGTATTTTTTACCAAAGATTGATCCAAAGTTCATCATTAAATCGCTACAGGGAAAAATTACCAACAATTAGTTAACAATTTTACTGCCAATTTAGTTACAATTACAGTAACTGTTCAAAGGAGCTGCCACGAACAGTAACCCATGCTTGACATCGCCGAGACATTGATTGGCAGACAGTTTCAAAAATACCTGGCATGTCGCGTACATTCCCAGCTGCAACTGCAATTCTGGCAACTAAGTCCTCATCTGAGTTAACAGGAGTCCCATAAACTTGACTCTTTATGGTCCCCAGAAAAAGTAATCCTGAGATGACAAATCACGAGACCTAGGAGGCTGTTTATGGCATTCCCATCAGCTACTTCATACAAAAATATGTATTTCTGCAAATTTTTCATTGGTGTATGCTACCATCATGTACAAGAGTTTCTAGGAGCAAAACAACTACTCCAAAGGTTCAAGGAGTCAATGGTTCACTAAAAACATACTGAAAATATCAAGGTCTAATTTGCATGCATAATTAAACTAGTAATGGGTTGAGCATTTCCAGCATTTTTCCCTATAGAAATTTAATGGTGAACTTTGGACCATCCTTTCTTTGGTAAAAAAATGTTCAGTTTGCTATCACCTATCACCCTGTGAAATTTGTGCACAGAGTTCAAAAACATCCTGTATAGATGTTGTTTATCAAGAATCTGACACCCCGAACAAGTTTATAGGCAGGCTTCTATCTCCATTCAGACGAAACAAGAATGAAATGAGATGGATAGCATGTGTTTTGGTATTTTGTCAAAATTCGTTGCTAATTTTTTGGAGGCCTTGTTTGGGTGTCTGGATTTTCAGATTAATGGGTTCAGATTAACAGAGTTCTACTGGATATTGCAATATAAAAATATCTTGAAGATCATGATGAGTGCAAGACGGTGCACTACAGCAAAAAGTTTGGCAAGAAAAGATGAAATAATTTTATTAAATTGTAGCAGTGCAAGTTTAAAATCATGAGATATACACTGGCGGAAAAAAAAAATCCCAACACCACGAAGGACTTGTGCTAGATGAATGAAATTTGGACAGTATATTCAGCTATGGTATTTATTCAATTGATTCAAGTTTCAAGGTTACAACTTATAGGGGGTGCCACCAACGCCACCCTGTACATGGTGAAAGCCACGGACTTTAGTATCCGCTGTAGTCGCCGTGCTGGTCTATGCAGGCCTGCACACGTGCATGCATACGTTCGTAGAGATGCCGAATGTCATTTTGTGGTATGGCATTCCATGCCTGTTGTACCTGGATGGTCAGATCAGCGACAGTTGTTGCTGGTTGTGGAAGAACCCTGACACAGTGTCCGACCATGTCCCAGACGTTCTCGATGGGCGACAGATCTGGTGACTATGCTGGCCATGGTAGGATGTGGACACCCTGAAGGGCATGTTGGGTTACAGTGGCAGTGTGGGGTCGAGTGTTATCCTGTTGGAACAGCCCCCCTGGCATACCAGCCATGAATGGCAGCACAATGGGTTCAACAACCATCCAAATGTAAACATTTGCTGTCATGGTGACTGGGATAACCACCAGGGGGGAGGGGGTCCTGCTGTCGTAGGAAATCCCTCCCCATACTATAACGCCAGGGGTGGGGCCAGTATGTCGACAACGGATACAGCTCGGTAACAGGACTTCCCCACTCCTCCTCCTGATCCTTGTGCAACCATCACTCTGACCCCGACAGAAACGACTTTCATCCGTGAAGACCACAGACCTCCATTCTGCCCTCCAAGTCGCTCTGGCTTGACACCACTGAAGACGTGCCGCACGGTGTTGAGGGGTAAGAGGCAAACATGCCACAGGGCGCCTGGAGTGGAGGTTCCTGGCCAGGAGACGGTTCCGAATTGTGCGTGGAGTGACGTTGGGTGCCACAGCAGCCCGAATGTCCACTGCAGATGCTGTCTGATTTGCCACAGCCATCCTACAGATGCGCCGGTCAACCCTGTCTCTAGTGGCCGGGGGTCGTCCAGATCCTGGTCTCCTGGTAATCCTGCCTTCCCTGGACCATTGCTGCCAACAGTTGTACACATTGGCAACGTCTCGACCCATGCGTTCTGCAATAGCACGGAACGAAAGTCCACCCTCTCGAAGGCCCACTACACGTCCTCGTTCGAATTGGGTTAGCTGCCCATATTCACGTCGCAGTCGCCTTCGAGGCATGTTTTACCTTAAGGCCCCATATAAGTGTGCAACCTTGAAACTTGAATCAACTGAATAAATACCATAGCTGAATATACCGTCCAAATTTCATTCATCTAACACAAGTCCTTCGTGGTGTTGGGATTTTTTTTTCTGCCAGTGTATTATTAAAAAGTATATTATTAAAATTGTATTAATAATAATAATCTTCCAAATAATAGTCCTAACCTTGGTTCTTCCTTTTCATTAAAGATGACCTTTAAGTTCCAGATGAATTTGTTGGGCTAATGAACAGATTAGCTCTCTATGATTAGCTCTCTCTTTAGATCAAATTATCTTGGATGCCATGCAGGCTTCTTATTCACATTGAAATTTTTACTCAACCTGTTGTTGAGGCTGAAGACAATTTATATCTCTCTATCTGGTGGTACAGCAAGTCTATTAAAATATAAGAGGGTTGGGGCAAAAGTCATGGCAACTATTTTTTTTCTTGAAGATACCAGTCCGGTTGGAAAATGTGACATATACAGACAAAAGGACAATGTTAACTACATGTGTGGACAATGAATAGCACTGAAATATCATAACAAACTAATTTATTACAGTAGTATACAGGGTAATATGGCCTTCACGGTGCAAAAGAATGACAACGATGACATGACAAACCTGGGCTAAAGACTCTCAAAGTAGTCCCCTGCTACTGTCACCACACGCTGCCAACGAAGTGGGAGGCGCTGAATACCATCAGCCTCACGATCGGTCGTCCCGAACGTTGCTCATCACTGGTTGACACACGTCCTTGCTGAAACTTTCCTACCCACTGTGCTACTGTACGGTATGGTAGGGCATTATTCCCAAGGGCTTCCACTAATTCACTGTGACATTCCATCACATGTCTCCCTCGGAGAATGGCTATTTTGATGTAAGCACGCTGCTCAACACGGGTTACTTCCATCTCGCACGACACTCACCAACTGACTGATTTCACAGCCCTCGCTGCGCTACTACCAGCTATCACAGAGCCATCTGTTGTTCTGCATACACACTATGCCTGCAGAACTTCCACACGACACATATACGTTTGTGATCCGTTCACATATCTACAAGAAAAAAAATAGTTGCCATGACTTATGCCCCAACCCTCGTATGATCAATATACTCCAAAGGAAAAGAAAACAAACTAAAATAAGTTTAGCTTAAATATTGTGACCTCAGGGAATCTATTACTAACTAGCAACTAAATATGATGAAATTAAGACCTGTACTTGCAAGAAGGGTATACATATGCACACGATTCAAAAAATTATTTACTCAAGAGAAACCTAAATAACCTAACATGATATGATAAATACTGCTCATGCCTGATACTGACAAAATCTACACTTAAATAACACCTGAAGCAGTTATGGAAAAAAAAAATAAAACAGCACACATGACACGTGAGCACACTAAAGCAAAACTATTTAAAAACAAAAACATAATGCTTAAAGAAAGAAAACTTGCAGTGAAAACCATTTTACCTTAATTATTCACAAATAAACGAGAAGATATTCCCTGGGTAGTTAAACAAAGACTATGCGTACATACAAAATACTGGCCTACCACCACAAACAGCACTCTAACAGCATTGGCATCTCACTTGAACGTATAATGCAAAGTTAAATTTAAATTTAAAAAAAATTAATTTTAATAACTAAAGATTTCTTCATATAGCTATTTCATTTTTTCCTGCTAGGAAGCCTGCAAAAAAACTGATGTTGATGAAAGCCAACAAAATGATAAAATAATTACACAATTACAAGATGAAGTGGAATATTTGAATGAAGCATTAAGTAGTATCACTCAAATGATGGTTGATGATAGTGATGCAACAGATAATATGGGAGTTGCAGACAAAGCATCTCTCTTTAAGAGTTCACCTGTGAGGTAGGAAAAAGGATCTTTTGACTCGTATTATTTCAACATAAAAAATTATAGGGTTGTCCACAGGATCGTCTTAAGGCATGGACATCTTGGGCAGTTCTAAGAGATTATTTTAGAAGCCCCATGCTAATTCTCTTAATTCTATTGCTTGGAAGGGTTCTCATTGTATTGTTTGGCCCGAGGTCCAGCTATTAAGATGACAGTTATAATCGATTATAGGTTCACACTTTCTTTAATGTTTAAAAAAAATTATTACTAGTTACTTAATTTTTTTTTACATTTACAAATGTAGATTAAACAGCAAATAATTAATTATACCTAAGGTATATCACCATATTTTATTTCTTGATTTACAGATAAGTGTGAACTTTCTTTTGGGCAACCCTTTATATGCATATAGTCATCTCCTAGTATCCGAATCTTTATCAAGTGAATTTTTGATACAACAAATGAAGTTGTTTTCATTATGTGAGCTGAATATTTGGTAAAATGAATTCAAATGTGATAGCATTTGCATCTGGAAAAGTTTAAGTGAAGTTTAAAAATTCATACAAAATGCATATCAAAATACATTGAAGTGCCAAAAGTCATGGGATACCTATTCAATATTGTGTAGGACTTCCTTTTGCCTGGCAAAGTGCAGCAACTTGATAACCACCCATAATTGCAGATCCAGACTCTTGTGCACGAATGGATCGTTCGATAATATCCCAAATATGTTTAATGGGATTCATTTAGGTGGTCAGTTTATTTGTTGGAATTGTTCAAAATGCTACACAAACCAAACCAACATCAGAGGACCCAAACCTGCCATGTAAACAAAGATGGAGCCACACCAGCTTGCCCGTGCCTTCCTGGCAACTTGGGTCCATGGCCTCAATGGGTCTGTGCCTGCACTTGAAACCTATCACCAGCTTGTATTAACTTGAATCATGACTCATCAGATCAAGCTATATGTTTTCAATAATCTCAAGTCCACTGAATATGTTCATGAGTACATGTGAGGTGCAACCTTTAAAGATTATATCAAATAACGTGTATTTGCATTGGCATTTGTAATGTTCAGTGCAATGTTATGCTGAAATAATTAAGAAATCAACTTGTGTTTAGAGTTCCCCCTCTCCCTTTCTTTTTCCAGTTTTCCGTTCTATAATTTACCTTTTATTCTATATTAATTATGGATTCTTTACACAGTTTGAATTTATTTTATGAAACTGATTGGTAGGAGAATAGTTAGGGAGATTCAATCTGACCATATCGCTTTATGAATTTTGTTCATAAATAATGAAAGTAGTCTCTTCAGTAACAGAACGTTCATTTTCTAATCGTTTTTCTGGAATAATTTCATTTGGATACTGGAGTATATATTAAATTTCCCTTCAATTAAAAATCTAGCTTATTTATAACTTTTCTAAAATCAGAATGGTAGGTGTAAAGCCACGAGGACGGTCATTGTCGCCACAGAGAAAGCCTACTCGGCGATCATATTCTCCATCTCTTGCTGACTCTGTTTTGTCTTCAATCAAGAATTCTTTGAGTAAAAAACAGTTAGAAGTACATGTATGTAGTAATGAAATAATTATTTTAAAACTTAAAACAAAGTAAACTAACCTAAAAACCCTGAAAGAAACCTTTTCATTATTTTATAATTTAAATTTTATCAGGAGCTTACTGTGAAACTTTCAACAACAAAAGAACAGATGGGCAACATTCAAAAAGAATTGGAAGAGTCTAAAAATAAAAATCGACAAATAGACTTAGATTTATTCCAACAAAAAGAACAGTATGATAGCTTGTAAGTTCTTTTTTTTTTTTTTTTTTTTAAACTACCAATATTTATCTTAAATAAAGATTATTATACTTGTGCATTACATTCTTCACTTTAATTAATTTTTAAATGTTTGTTAGGCGTCGTGAATATGACAAATGTGTAAAGGAAAAGGAGCGGTATTTTATTGCACTAAATGATCAAGGAAAAGAGAGGGGAGACTTGGAAGAAACCCGGCAAAATTTAGCCAAGCAACTTGATGTATTGCAGCAAGAAATTGAACGTCTTCAGCGTGCTAATGCAGATCTTCAACATTCGAATACTGAGTTGGATGAAGAAAAAGATATGCTTAAAAATGAACAGGATAAATTAAAGAAAGACGTTAATAAACAGTAAGCCTTGTTGTTTTCTCCTTTCTTTAGCTTGTTTATTTTCACTGATTTAATTTTCATTTAAAAAATTGGGGAATAAGTATTTTATTATACAGTATTTTATTAAATTATTGAATTCTATTTAAAAAAATAAAACATTCATTAAAAATATATAATTAAAGCCCAGCACTTTATTACATAATTAAAATTAAAAACTAAAGAAATTAAAAGAACATTTAAAAAAAAAATTAGTTCAACATAGTATTTTTTGATGAGATTTTTTGTCAGAAAATAACAGCCACGATTTTTTTATTGGAAAATAACTTCTTTATAATAAAGTGTGTTTTTAATAATACTGGACAATGATAGTTACTGATATCAACATTCACACTGCTGCCCATCTAAGTCGCGGTTGGCTATGTCACGAAATCGGATAAGTCACTGTCAGTGGCGCTATCTGTTGCTGTACAAAAAAACTAGCTATGTCACGATTCGCTCTGTTACAGACAGTGAAATCTTGGCTCCCAACATTTGCGACATAGAGGGGCAGCAGTGTACCAAAATAACTATAAATTTTGTTAGAAATCAAGTAGTTGTTAAACATCAAATTTTTTTAAGGATAAAATTGTAAGTTGAAAACCAAAATCATTCAATTTAAATTTCTTAATAATAATAATAATAATAATAATAATAATAAGAAGAAGAAGAAGAAGAAGAAAGATGGAGACAAATTGAGTTCATAACTTCCTTTTTTCCTCAAGAGATGGAAACTTGCAATTAATGTTGAAGAATTTTATGACACATTGGTACAATGTGAATGTTGATATCAGTAACTATCATTGTCCAGTATTCTTATTCAGCCGCTAAAACACTGGAAGCTTGAAAAAGAGTCCCCAGTTGTCTGCAAATATTGAAAAGGCATAAACCAATTTAAAGTGGCACTGCAAAACTTGGTTACTCAAACTTTGTTAAAAGATTTCTTTAAAAACAGAATAATATATAAATGGAAAAACCAGCAAGTTTTTTTAACCGACCGTAAGTCAAAAAAATACAGCCCCCTCCCCCTACAATCATTAATGTTTTCGAGTGCCTGCACTCATCTTGAAACAACCCCAATCATTTTTCCCAATCCAGTAGAAAAATCCCAGCACCATTTATAGTAATTACATTTACTATGAGGGTTGCCCAAATGAAAAGTTGACGCATCCCACATCGTCATAACTACAGCAGCGACAAAGCAGTCTAGTGAAGGGGTGTGCCAATAGATTCCAGACGTGTATCGGAGTGCATAAAGTATGGCTTCACCTCTTTGTGTGTATGCAAAGAATACTAGAAGAAGGAGGTGTAAAAATGGATGTCCAGGACGGTGATGTTAACCTTTTTCTTCGACCATCATGGATCATTGCTCATTGATTTTCTGCCAAGGAAATGCACCATCATTTCTGCACAGTACTGCAGTATTCTCACGAAACTTCAGCAATCAATCAAAAACATACGTCCATGTCTTCTTCCACAACAGGTGATCCTTCTTCTGCTCAAAAAGAAATTACAAAGGAAACGCTTCAATTCGATGAAAACATGAAGGATGCAGTGAAAGACTTTTTTCAAAAAACAACCACATTCCTTAATCAAAATAAGTAGAATTAAAATACCCTTATAATTGACAACAAAATAAAACTAAAGTGATAATTACAAAAGTCTAAAAACTACAACAATACAATGTGGATAGAAATAATATAAAATATTATATTCTCTTTAACCACAACAATACAAACAGGAATAATAATAATAACCTTATTGCTTTCATCATTCAGCAAGAAATGAGAGGGAAATGAGAATCATTGCTTGTTGCCATTAAGTGAAATTTCCAGTATGATTGGCTGTTAATCAGGTTAACCATCAGATTAATGATGAATCATTTTTGGGGTCATTGTCCTGATTTAGTAGCCGATTTTTCTAGGTTTTTTTGAAATGGCAATGGTGAATTAATTTTATGCTTTCCTTGTTCAGATCTTGTCCGGATTCAAATGAATATCTGGCAATAGTGGATTTTTCTGTCTATTGAATCTACAATGGGCCAAGTGTTCTTTAAACCTAATAAAAACGTTCCTCTTCATTTGACCTTTGTAGACCATAGGACAATGATTGCAGGTGATTTCATATATTCCAGATTTTTCTAGGTCTGGAATGATATCTTTAGGATTCCCAAGTAAGCTTTTAAGTGAATTGGTATTTTTGAAAGTTAGGGCCAAATTATGATCTTTGAAGATTGAATAAAGGCCTTTTGTCAAAGCTCTGTTGTAGATAACTACAACTCCGTTGGCTTTTACCTCATTTTTTCTAAGTATGGTGAGTTCGGCAATTTGGTTTTTAAATCTTCTCTTTCGAAGTAAGTCTTCAATCATTTTTGGGTTGTATCCATTTTTTCTTGCAATCAATTGAGTTTGGTCGATTTCTTTCTGGATATTATCAGAAAAGGGCTTTGTCAATCATGAAAATGAAGATGGAAATTTTTTGTTTCCATAGGTGACTTGATCTGCTGTGTAAACGATGGGACCAATGTCTCAACAAATATGGTGATTACTTTTAAGTTTCAAATAAAGAATCGGCCTCGGTGGCTCAGGGGTTGCGTGATCGCTTCTGATGCCCGAGGACGCGGGTTCGACCCCGGCCGAGGACGACGAGGATTTTTTCAGGGGGAAAATCCTGAGATCACGCACTTCCTTTGAAAAGGAAGTAAAGCCGTTGGTCCCATGTAGTCGTTTGCCGGCTGCACGTTAAAGAACCCTTGCGAGGCAAAATTTGCGGCCCCTATAACGCCGTCCTGAAATGACCATGGCAGTTGAAAAGGACGTTAATACCAAACAAACCAAACCAAACCAATCAAATAAAGATATTACATATCTAGACCGTGTCCATTTTTCATTTCGGCAACCCTTGAAGTTATTATCTAACAATGATTATTTACAGCTTACACTACGTTCAAAAAATAAGGTTTGAATCACTTTTTACATTAATCAGCTGGCACTAAGCTTTCTTATACAGTCACTGCAAATTTACTGGTATAATTGAGAGGGGAGGTCCGGAAAACTGTTAATGACGAAACATGCTAGTATGTATAAAGGATGGCATTTAAATGATCTTAAACCTTGAAGAGTAAAGATGCTATTAATTTTTCAGATTTTCATATTAATAACTTGAATTAGATGTTGTTGACAGCTTTCAAGGACCTGAAAATTATCTTATCTGATTATATCTATTGATGTGCTAGATATTCCTTTTAGGAAACAGATAATATATTTGTAGTTTAATCTTACATGTTTCTAATTTTTTATGTCTCATCATCATCATCATTATCATTATTATTATTATTATTATTATTATTATTATTATTATTATTATTAAATTCATTTTATATCTCATGTTGTATGTAATTAAGTATTCAAAAAAACGTCCATCTTTTATTCAAGAAAATTAAAAATCAGTTGTAACGAATCTGAAGATGTCCGAAAGGACGTAAGTTGGCTAATTCAAATTGAATAAAGCATGGTATTGTAAAATGGACGGGTTTTGAATACTTAATTATTATTTTATTATTATTATTTTTTTTTTTTTTAGCTATGTTCATATTTGAAAATAATATTTTATACTATTTTCATAGTCTTAAAGCTATTGAAAATCTTGAAGAGAAAATACTATCACTTAAAGAAGAAATTGTAGAATTAAATGAGTCGCTGAAAAAGACAATCCTAGAAAAAGACATAATGGAACAAGAAAAAACAGAAATCAGTAAGAGTTGAAATTTTTAGAAATATTTTTTAATTTTTATGAAATTTCATATTCAGCTGGTTTAGTTTTTATAAATTTTAATTATAAAGTATAATTAATAAAAGTAAATTACTTTCCATATAAATAAGGAATATCCAGTAATATGATATTTATAGTAACAAGAAGATAAATGCTACATTTTACTTATCCTTAAGAGAGTCTTTTATGCTTGTTGTGGAATATATTTCCTGCTACACTGAGGTGGTCCTTCAGCTATAGATTGCATATGTGGATCATAAACAGTTCCTTTACATACTCCCGCAAAAAAAAATAACAAGGAATAAGTCAGTGTCTTAGATGGATAATTTTAAAATGCCAGATTGTTGGCACTACCATAGCCAAACCAGCTTTGATATTCATTCAGGTAATGACAAGAAACATCATTATAATATGGGATTAGAATTGTGGGATTAGAAACTGCTCCAGTAGGCCACAATTGTTTTACAATAACAGAACCCTGGACTAGATATAACAAACATCTCTAGTTGATATTGTGAAACAATCTTCTTCAAACTCTCCACATAAAATTCCGTCGTTTGGGATTTTAACCAGTTTTGCACTGAAATTTTCAGCTCTTCAGTTTCCTTGAATTGGGATTTAAGCCAGCTCTTGAAGACTAGTGAGAAGTGGTGGTCACTGGATGCAAGATCAATCAAGGCAGCGGCATCATTCCAGTTCATCTAAACCAAAAAAATTCAAGTAAAACAGCCTTAAATGATAATCGTGACAACTGTTCTGGGACCAAAAGGGTTGATTTCATTGGGACTGGGGCAACCATCATATAACACACTTATTTGACGAAACTGAAGGACACAGTGCAGCTGAAATTCATCGAAGAAACTATAAAGGACAATTCGGAACAAGAGGTTAGGCTGAACGACCTCAGGCAAGATACTTCCCCATGACAGCACGTCCCCAAGGGCACAAGGACAGCTTTAACAGTTCCAGTGAAGTTGTTTAGACTCAGCCCATAGTTTAAGCATCTTGTACCCACCAATATTCATCTGCTTGCAAGATATGGTTGGGGAAACAGCGATTCAAGATCTCATGAAGAGCTCATGACCAGGTGGCTGCTTTCTCTAATGAGGGCATACAAAAACATGTGAACAGCAGGGCAAAAGCCTCAATTTAAATGTGAATATATTGATAAGTATTGGTAGATTTGAACGATACATATGCATATATTAAAATTTTTTCCCTTCTTTCTTGTTGTTTCTTTTACCAGTTTTCTGGAGATTGATTTCTAGATAACAATCCTCTGAGTACATGTAAACTTAATTATTTTATGTTATTTAATTTAGGTGCTGCACTAAACGATGTTGAGTATAAGAAAGGAGAACTTGAAATTGAGATAACCAAATTAAGAACAGAAGAAGATAGTTTACGAGACTCTCTTCTGAAGCTGCAAGTTTTAAATGAGGGTCTAGGAAGAGATAAAACTGATCTTCATAACATGTTACAGCAGGTAAAATTAAGTTTCTTTCAAAGAGTACTTTAGATCCCTCCTTAAAAGTGAATGTAGGCTAGTTGTATTGATTTTGTTGACAAACCAACCAATTATAAATTTAGAAACTATCAGCCCAGTCATTTCTCTTTACACTTTTCTCATCTTACCATTCACAAAACAATCAAGATCTCTTTGATCTAGGCATACATTTTAAATATCTCTCTCTGTATATAAAGAATGTAATTCTCTTTGTCTGTTCAGCATTTTGGGTTCTTTGGTCAAATTCACTTTTCTGGACCAATTGTTTATTTAAGATTCTTATGAAGACTTGGCTTCCAGGTCACTTTATCTCATTTCATATGATGTTTTCGTTGGGGATATATAAAGATAATATTTACGCACTTCCTTTACCAAGAGAGTTGCTAGAGCTTTGTCCAAGAATCACGAATGCAGTGTTACCATCAACATTGATATGTTGGAACAAATATGTCATGAACTAGAATACAAGATTGATGTTTGTCGATTCATCAAGGGAGGACATATTGAACATTTATAAATGGTAGTTAAAATCTCTGTTCACTGACAAGACCCTCCTTCCATTTATGCGATTTGGCTCATCATTTGTGAGCTTCAAAATCCCAGAAGTATTTATGCAACACATTGAGTATAGAGGGTGTCTGAAACCTTTAGGGTCAAAATTCTGCAGATGGTAGAGTGCAAACAGAATATTTTGTGACAGGGAAACATTAGTTGGAAATGCATAATCTAGGTGCCATGAAATCTTGTTGTCCATGAAATTAAGTGATCCATTTACTTTTTTAAGAGTTTCCAATGTTTTGTTTACTATCCATTTTTTTTATAGCTGTCATCGATCAGTGAACTATCCCATTATTTTCTAAGGTCACACATATGAAATTTGGCTCCTAAACATTCGGTGCATTGTTGATGAATCCATGAAATACTGTATGGTTAAATTGGTTCAATGCCTCTGTAGCAATGTGGCTACATTCTACAATTGTCATTTCAAGGCTGCAAAATTGCTAAACCTCACTCTGTTGTTTGTTTTTTTCTTAAGAGGACACATCAAATTGTTGGTGTATGAAACCCCTATAGAATTGGTACGGCTTGTCTGTTTCCTTGTATAATATACACTAGGGATATTGGGAAAGGTACAGCCAAATTTCATGTAATATTATTATAATGCATGTATTGAGATTGGTGTTGCCACTTTGAACACTTGTTCCAAGCTGTAAGTTGTTGTTAAGTTGTTGCTAAGAGATTTAAATTGTTTATGAATAAAAAAAATTGTAGCTTGCTATGCATAAAAAAAGCAGCTTACAAAAACGTTCCTGTTACATATTACTTGTTCAGATTCTTGTGGTGCCTATTATGTGCATTTTCGACCATTGGTTCCCTATCTTAAAATACTCAGTTTATAGTTCTCTACCATTTGTAGAATTTTGACCTTAAAGGTAGGAGGCAACCTGTAGATGTGTATAAATAAGTACGGTAATCAAGATGATAAAACTTATTTAGGATCTAATTATTAGATTTCTAGCTTATTAACTTTCTAATTATTAGAGAAATGAGAGAAATGAATTAAATGAAAAAAAAAAAATTAAAAACAAATGACAGTATTGAGCATTCAGAATAATTTTCCATGAAATTATTCTTTTTCTATTTCAGTTAGAAGCAGAAAAAAATGCATTAAAAGGAGAAAGAGCGGAAATAGAACATGAAAAGAGCAGTCTACAGGAAGAAGTACTCCGGTTAGAGCAAGAGCGCATACTCTTAGAGTCTCAAAAATCTGCTTTAGATGAAACACTCAAGAAAGCGGACTATCAACGAGAAAAATTAGAACTCCAGTTAAGCCAAAAAGGACGAGAAATAGGAGAATTGCAAAATTTATTAGCAATTGTAAGTACAAATCTATTCTCTTTGCTATGGCTGTCTTTTTTTTTATTTTTAGCATTAGGAAACAAATGAGTTGGCATTTCTTAAAATTGATTATATTAACAGGAAGTTCGTAGAAAAGGTGCTTTAACAGAAGAGCTAGCAGCTGCAAAAATGGACATAGAAAGAAAATTGGACCAGTTGGACAGAATTGCCAATGAAAAAGAACTTTTGACAAGAGAACGTTCTGAACTGCAAGTTAAAGTTAATGGACTGGAAAGAGAACTACAATCACTCTCTGAAGCTTTATCTGCTATTCGAAATGACAAAATTAGCTTGGAAATGACACTATATGAAAGCCAGCAAAATGCTTCAAATCTAGATTCAAAAAAACTGCAACTTGAGGCAGAAAATCAAGATTTGAATGTCAAAAAGGAAACGCTGCAAGGTTGGTTTCTTATAATTTTTAGTTAATTTAATATTTCCAGCCTTATAGCTAATTTAATTTGTCTGAAGGTTTGTATGCTTATTTGCCTGTATTATTAGCCAGAAATATTAATTTGATCTTTAAATAAGTGTTTTCTTAATAGTAAAAGAGAAATTTCTATTTCAGCAGAAAAATGGTCTGGCAATTTGTTTGCAGAATGAAATTCTTTAGATTATAATGAGGCTAAAAAAAAGTGCCATCATCAAGAAATTAAATTTTAGGTCTCAATTTCTTGATGATGCCACTTATGATCTGAACCCTTTATTGTTTTTAAATTCTTTTCAATTTGGCTGCAACTTTTTCAAACAAGGTCAAATAGTTTTGGTTTCTCTTTTTTTTTCCAGATGGTATATAAGCAGTTGCTTGAAAATCAAATTTATATTTGAATTCTTTACATTTCTCTTCGACTTCCTTTCTCCCTGTTTTACATAAAAATAAGTTACCAACATTAAACTTGTTCTCTGTAATTTTCAATTACCTTTCCTTAGCTCCTTAATAATTGTTCTGCCAACTTTGATGATCTGATGTTTGTACTTATTGTTAAATGTACATTCATCCAAAAAATAGGAAAAATATTAACTGTTTAATTTTTTTTTGCAAGTTCAAATGAACCAGTTACGCAAAGAATTGGAAAATGAAATTCAGAAACTTGATAGGGCTAGAGAAGCTTTGAATTTGAAATTACATCAGACGGAGCAAGAATTTAGAATTACAATGGAGAAAACAAGAACTCTTCATGAAGAAGATTTAGAACGAATCAAAGAAGAAAAGGTTATTACATTTTATATGCTAAATAGAATATTATTTAAAAACTTTCAATATCTGAAATTCCTTAATAAGAAAAGAACTTTGAGTTAACACTGGTATTTTTTGGTTTGAAAATTCTGGTTAAATCTGCAAAATAATATTTGTTATCTTCTAATTTGTAAATGTAAATAAAAGTGACTTCTACAGGTTTGGTCTTGCCATTATGTCCTTTTTAACTACCACTGTTGAAAAATTGTTTTAATAAGCTTTTCTCAGGATTATTTCAGCATAGAAAAGTGTTTGATAGTTAGAATATTTATGAGGTAATTTTACTTTCTATATACATTCTTCTCAGAATTAAGGTAAATACAGGGTGAACACAAACGAATGCACTGACTTCATGATTTTATTGTTTGCTTAATATTTAACATATTATAACAAAACTTTACAAATACATAGAGAACTCACCAAGTTTTTTTCTTGTTTTTTTTTTTTTTTTTTTTAATTGTCCGGCAGACTTTATTTTTGCTTGCAGATGCTAGATGGCTACAGTTGCAAAATTGATGATTGTGTCCGAAATGATGATCAAAGTAGCTGCCATGGCCTCCACGCTTCCCTGACTTAATCTCATGTGATTTCTTTATATGGGGGGTATTTGAAAAGCTTAGTGTTTGCACTGTTATTACTGGCTGATCTGCTATTACAGGGCTCGTAGCATCGATATTTTGCTCAAATTGACAATGACGTATTTCATTGAATATGGGATGAAGTGATTACAGACTTTATATCTGTAGAATCACTAAAGGGGCACATATCCAATACCTGTAATATGCCAAAAAAACTTGATATGAATTGCTGTATCTGCTTTGTAAAGTTTCGTGATGATGTGTTGGGGGGAGGCTGTGACCTGGTGGGCCTTCGCTAGACACACAACTTCTGTGAAGTTAAGCAACACCAGGCATGGCTAGTCACTGGATGGGCGACCATCACTGACACATAATCTGCCCCCCCCCCCCCGACTGCTACGGCCATCATACAGCAGTCGTGAATCAAGGTCCATCCAGGGACCCAACTCATCAGCCTAGCCATACAGGTCCTAGATGGATATGTTGGATCCCAATTAAAAAAAAAAAATACACTTACAATAAATCATGAAACAGCTTCAATCATTTGTATTCATCCTGTATAATGCACTCTAATATGTTTAAAAATTGCAAAAGTAACTGACATGCCTCGACATGTCATCATTTACAAACGGAGGAAGAAAAGAGCATGTTTTGTAGATGATACAATTGCTATTACATTAAAATTTCACAATCCATATTAATATTAAAAATGTGAAAGTGTGATTGTTTGTTGGTCCTTCTTTCACGTCGAAACGGAGCGACGGATTGATGTGGTTTTCTGTATGGAGATAGTCGGAGGGCTCGAGAGTGACATAAGCTACTTTTTATTGCGGGAAAATATTTCTTTCCCATGGGAAAACATTGCTTTCCTAAGTCGTTTTGAAATTCCCTGCTTTTGCTTTGTAATTCCCCTCAACAGATGGCATGGGTGAGCGAAGCCACGCGTAACAACTAGTAAATAATAAAAATTGAACATAGGATGGTAAGACTCTGAAAAAACAGACATTTGGATAGAGGATATCCTTTGTCAAAGTAAAGAGGATAATAGAGAATTATCCTGAAAGTGATAAAGGATAGCCTTTATCGGAAAAGTCAGTGTTTTCAGGGTCTTATCAACCTGTTATAATAATTAGAAATGGAAAAATACAACCACCACAACAAAATTAGAAATGGAAAAATACAACCTGGACCTGGAAGCATTTTTCGAGGGCATTGCTCTCATCATTCAGCAGAGACCAAGGAGCACACACGGAAAACCGAAGTGAACTGACTTGAATAAGGAAAGAATCGAGTATATATAGCGAAAAAGAGCCAGTCGGAGAATAGACAAGTAAACTGCCAAATTATTAACGATTGGACAACTGCGTGTACCATTGGATTAAAGGCAAGCCATTGATTGGGCCTAAGTCTGAGTTTAGCAGCAAGTTATTATTGGTTCTTTGTATAGCCATGCCCTCGAAAGCGTCCAGGAGGTTTTTATTCTATATTAAATGCACTAATTTTAAATTATTGATGGAAAAATCGTGTCCGGTTTCGATTGAATGCTTCGCTTAGGCGGAAAGGCTACTTCTCCCGAACCTTCTATGGGCCAAGTGCTCTTTAAATGTGGTTAAAAGACTGCATTTCGTCTGGCCTTTGTAAACCTTCGGGCATTGGGAACAGTGAACTTCATAAACTCCGGACTTCTGTAGCTGTGGTACCTTGTCCTTGGGATTACCCAACATAAACTTAACTTGATTCGGGTTGCTAAAGGATAGAGAACAATTATATGGTTTAAAAATTTTATTTTCTGGTAATTGTCACATCTGTGTTTCTTTTCCTGGGAAATATTCATTCATTCATGGCCTTTCATCAACCTGTGTTCAGTTTTATTATTTATTATTTTATTCCAAGGTTCTTGTGTCTCGTCCTCCATGAAAATTTCATGTTTTAATTTGTTACAAGTCCAATCTTTTCAAAATAATCCAACCTTATTAAAAAAAAAATAAATCTTGCTTATTATAAGCAACAAGAAGTACTGTATAATAAAGTTTTCAAGTTTATTTAGCATTATAATTGTTTACATAATTTTTTACACATTTATAATTTTGTTAGATGAAATCATAATTGAAGAAAATTCACAAGCTTTTATAATATACCGAAGTTTCAGATAAATTTCCATCCTCTCTCCCTCCCCTTTGCATTTTCAATTATGACTGAAACTGATGTAAACTTTTCTAGGTATTTCTTCTAACAAAATATAAAAACATTTTAATTTTAGGAACAGTTACGTACTCATTTAGAATCCATGCATCAAAGTGCTTTGGATAGAATGAATATAGAAAAAGAAGAATTAGTGAACAGTTATGAAGTCAAAATGGAAAAGTTACTTGAAGATATTCAGGTCATAAAAGAAGACCATGAAAATGATTTACTTTCAATTCAAGCAGAACATAAAAAGGTAAAAATAAAATTTCATTCATTATACATTACTTGTTTATTAATTATTTTATCAAGTTGTTTTATTCTTTACGTTTAAAAAAACCCACATTTTTTTATATTTGGTGGGGGAAGACTATCCCACTTTTTTGAGGTAAATTTTTGGAGAAAAAAATTTTTTAATGAATATGGAACAAAAATACTTATTTAAAAATTAAAAGCTATTGTAAAAGCTATCGTAAAATCTTGTGTGATCTTATTATGATCGAGAATGCCAGT
>JAHWFO010008967.1:1517740-1557498 GCA_023313115.1 Rhysida immarginata
GAACCTAAACGTGTGAAACGTCAAATGGGAGGTGGAGGTGTGATGGTCTTTAGCACTGGAGAGCTAAAGATCCAGGTGGTTGAAGGCACTTATACTGCTGCCAAGTACTTGCAAGATCTTCAGGATGTATTTATACCATGCTGCAAGCAAAAATTTCGTAGAAAGCCCTGGATATGGCAACAGGACAACGCCTCTATCCATAAAGCACACATCATTTCCAAGTTTTTTCAGGAAAACAACATCACTACTCTTGACTGGCCAGCTCGGAGTCCAGACTTGAACATAATTGAAAACATTTGGCACCTCATGAGCAAGGAGATTTATGCTGAACAGCAGTATTATTGTAGGGATGCTTTAATCAAAGCTATCCAGAATGCAGCGAAGAAGATTAATGCAAAAGTAATCCTTAGTTTATTTAAATCAGTTCCAGGTCGGCTGTTAGACGTAGTTAAGTCAAATGGAGCACAGATTGCTTGTTAATTCACTATTTATTTTCTGGTTTTGCTTTATTTTGTGATGATACCCCAAACTTTTGACCAGGGTAATGCATGTAATATGCTTGTAGTTATAAGCAAATATACTTTTCTTTATTTTGTCACTTGCATGTTATTGTTTGTTATTACATATAAACTCATATAAAAAATTAAGTTTCTACTGTTGAAATTTCATGGAAAACAACGACTTCCCAAACTTTTGTCCACCAGTGTAGTTAGAATGTTATGCCTGAACTAAATTTCCTAGAAATTAATTTTGGTTAAAATTAATAAAATTAAAAGTAAAATCAATGAATAAATTTTCTAAGATATTATTGATTTTTAATAGAAAAAGATGTATAAAAAGATATTTAAATAGTTAGATTTTTTTATGGTTTCATAATTTTAATTTGCAGTTTTTTTATTAATCAGTAATTAGACAAGTTTCAACTCCTTATAAATGTTAATTATTATAATTTTATAAATATTACTTCCTCTGTGTAAAAATTGATATGTATTTCAGCATTATTTTTGTTCAGGTAAAAACTTTTTATAATGAACTCAAAGGGAACAAGAATTCAGTTTGTCATAAGGAGAATTTGTAATAAGGTGATGAAAAAAAAAATTGAAATACAAAATTAACAACAAAAAAAATTTATTAATTAAAAAAAAAGGAATGCTTTTGCACATAATAAGTTGTCATATTTTACAAAACTTGAAAACACATCATCAGGAATGTGACATTAGGTATTATTTCACCTTATGAAATCCATCCCTTGCTTCCTGAATCGTTACAGTTGGTTTATCATTAATGTCTCAATGTTAACAAAATTAAAATTGTTTGTTTAGTAAGTCAACATTATTAGTAGTATATGATAAATTCGGTTAATTTAATAAAAACTAAGAATTACTGTACATACTTGGTTACTTCTGACTTGTCAAAATCATGTTTGTAAAATTGTGCCAAATTCACATACAAAAACGAGACTTCCAATGCACAAAAATTGAAAATATATATAATGCTCTAGAGTACATACTGTATTTTAAAATTGTCAACTTCAGTTTGCTATAAGAAGGTGTTAGAAAATAGAAAGTGAAATAGAATTCTTTTGTTATAAAGAGAATTTCATTGTAAGGGGTGTCATTTAACATTGGGTGTATGTGTCTTTAAAAAAAATCATTCTACATAAAATTTTGTTATACTGTAAATAGGTTTGTTTTAAGTAGTTTTTACCTGCATTGTAAATTGTTCAGAGGAGGAAGCAAAAATAATATAATATTTAAGGGGTGATACTTTAAAGGAAACCCCGAAACTTAAGAATGAACGTGGCTTGTTAAAGACTTTTATTTTTGGTTTAAAAAAAATGCAATATTTTATTTATAAAGTATCAAAATATTCTATACAAAAGAATGTTTTATACAATATGGTTTAAAATTGAGGAATAAGCATTGCGATCTCAATTACAAAAAAAATATTTCTCGGAATACAATAAAGAAATACTTGAATGTATGTTAAATACAGCAAAACACTGTAACGAGAAATATTAATCGCTACATGAGTGAATTAACTTTAAATATAAAAAAGAATTGAGACAGACCAATTCCTTATAAAGAATAAGGAAAAGGAATTTCAAATTCCCATTAAATGTCCAAAGACTGAGAAATGATAATCAATTAATAATGGGGAATAAAAAATGAAATTGTGCAGCATGGCGTCCCTTATGCACGTTATTGTTGAAATAACATTAAAAGAAATTTCATTATTACCTTATGGGGTAACCCGCAAAACAATGCTGCTCGATAAAGAATCATGGCTGCCGCGAGAAAGTGAGAAATTCAATAAGAAACTAAACATCGAACGGCAGGGTAAGAGGAATTCGCAGAGCATTGGAATAAAATGATAAGTGGAAGTAGAACGCCATGTTGCAGGCAAGGAATGACGTGGAGGACCAGAAGGAGGGACGACTGGTCAAGCCAGAAGCTGGAAGTGGTCTGTCTGAAATTAAAAAAATCAGTAACCACGGAAAGAACATCAACAATAGTGGGACACACATCCTCGTGATCACGAAAATTATTTGCGAGGGACAACTAGACAGTGATATTCACGTGGAGATTTTAATTAACATTTATTAAAACAATATATACCCAACAATCACTGTCTGCAAGACGGTAAAAAAAAACTTAAAGAATAGAAACTTGAATTATATCTATTTTTTACATAAAAATCTGAGTTTTCCCGAACATAAATGTATACCATTTTTTTGGACAGAAGGAGTAATATTTTTTGAAAATCCAAATACTTTAAGAGGGGGAACGGAAGTATGTGATGATTATGAGGGGGAGGGGAGTATGTGATAAGCATAATAATAATAATAATAATAATAATAATAATAATAACTAACTGATAGTAATCTAATACGTCCATCCAGGGCCTGTATGGCCTGAGGCCGACGAGTTGGGCCCTGGATGAACCTGGATTAACGACTGCTGTATGATGGTCACAGCAGCCGGGAGGGGGGGGTGAAGATTGTGAGTCACTGAATGGTTGCTCATCCAGTGGCTAGCCGTGCCTGATGTTACTTAACTTCACAGAAGTTGTTACAGTGAAAGCCCAAAGCATGAGAAATCAAGCTAATAGGATAACAGTAATTAATAGGAGTGAGAATTTTTTTTTAAAAGTAGTTTAACTTTGATATTGGTTTTTCGCTTTCTGGTTATTTTTGTTGTTGTTGTTGTTTTTTTTTTTTTGTTGTTTTGTTTTGTTTTGTTTTGTTTTTTTTTCTAAAAGAAAAGGGGGGAAACTTTTGTTCATAAATATTGACAGTTTAATTTTTAAAATTGATCTGTTCTTGCATTCCTCTAATCTTAACTCTAATCTTAAACAATTAGCAGGAAAGAGATTTTTCTTCCTAATAAATGTACTTACGCTAGATAATTTCTTTGATTGTCTCTTCAAGGTTTGCTGAGCACCTAATTTGCATAAATATTTATAGAAATTTAAAAGTTAACAAGACAGAAGTAGAATAAGGTCACTGTGTGATTATTAAACTTGCACAATGTGGTTTTTATTGATTTTGAAGGGATTTCTTAAATAGAGTGGTAATAATGATACTGTATATCTCATTCAAAACTGGAAAGTATACAAATATAAAACCAGAATTGAATGAATTAAAACAAGAAAACTTAGCAAATGAAGGTGGTAGCACTGTACAGTATTTCTTTATTTTTATCTAAATTAGGCAGCTTATATATGTAATATATGAAATATTTCATATACATATCTGTGATTAGGTTACGTTATTACAGATTTTTTATGCAGGGATAGCGATAGTTTGTGAAACATGTTAACGTTAGTATATATAACACAACTGGTATCTATGATGTTTTATAAAAATAAATTTATTCTTGAATTTCCGCTTTGCAGTTGATGTTCATGGATCACCTAGAAAAGCTCCTCCTAGATCACTCTCACAAGATGCAAGTCGTATTGTAGCTGAGATTGATCCTGAAGCTATTCGCATTGCTCTTAGAGATATGATGCAACAAATGGCCCGTACAGAAAAAGAAAGGGTAAGAATTCAACATTAAATTTTTTTTTAAATAGAATTTGTTATACAGGGTGTTTCAAAAATACTTTTACAAACTTTTAGGGGAGGTAGTATGAGTGATGCTAGGAAAAAATATTTCATATGAACGTGGGTCCGAATTTGAACGCTACTATCAACATGTTAATAACTCAGATTCTATAACATCTAGGATAAAAAATTTGGGGGAATAATAGGGCACGTAAAACTGTGTATACTGTTAAAATTTGATTGAATTTCAAAGAGTAGTAAGAAAGAATCCCATCCATGCCCATTTTAAAAATTGTCAGATATACAAATAGATGCCTCTCTCCAACCAAGAAAATAATTTTCAAAGTAATGTTCATTTAATAAAACGTAAGTATTTTCTTTGGCAATCTTTCAGTTTAGCGTAGCAAATTTTCTTTGTTTTTTGGGGGGAGAGGGCCAGGAGACTTCAGTTTTGATATCAAGTTAGCATCCTAACGTATTGTGACATATGTAAATTTTGGACTATCTTGACCATTAGTAGTCTAATGAAATTTTTCATGTTGGGTGAGCTTCAAAGTACTGTATATGGATGATGCAGTGAATATGATGTCAATTAAAATAGCTTAAATTAGAAAATCCAAGCTTTCATTCTGAGATGTATCTATAGATTGTGCCCCCCTCCCACTTCCTTTTGGAAGGAGATACCTCAGTAAGTCTTCATAATAATCAATTAAATAAATATTAATAGAATTTTTTTTTATTTTTTTTATTTGCAAATCTGGATCCAATACGTCCATCCAGGGCCTGTATGGCCAGAGGTCGACGAGTTGGGTCCTTGGATGGACCTGGATTCACGACTGGATTTATTTAATATTTTATTATTGTTTTAAATGTTTTACAGCAGCAAAACTTAAAATACATGATCTGAATTTTAAGTTGTTTTGTTTTTTATATTTTATTAAAAAAAAATAATTTTTTTTTTCATTTTCTATTAATATTTCCATTAAATTTTTTTTTAAAGGATGATGCTCATATTCAGTTAAAAAATTTACACTTTAAATTAAAAGAAAAAGAAGACCAATATTTAAACTTAGAAAATAACCTTCAACGAATTCGAAATTCAGCCAAGCTCATTGAAGATGGTAAGTTTCTTGCTTGAAAAAATTTTTGTATAATTTTGACAAATATTTATGTAGAAAATGTTTACAAATGATGGCAGTAGTTTGAAAAAATCGCAATGACTTTAGTAGGTTGGTTTCAAGAAGATCAAGGATTTAATGGTGGAAATACAGCATTGGATAATGCCAAAAAATTACGTATTATCCAGTGGTTTAGGTGGAAATACAGTGTAGCACTATCCTGTGGAAAAATGAAGTCTTCACTGCTGCTTTGCTGAGTCAGTTTTTTTTACACTGCAGAATTTTTTTTTTTTTTAGCAAAGCGAACAAGTGATACCAGTTTAATGACTGCTAAACAGCAGCAAAAAGCTCAAGAGGAATCTATACTGCGTATTGAAAGAGAAAGAAAGATGTTGCATGAAAAAATTAATAAGCTGGAAAACACTCTTCAAGCAGAAGTTTCAGAGAAGAAACAATTATCTGTAAGCAATTATTATTTCCTTTTAATTTTATACATAGCTAAATTCTTGAACTTAATTGCATTAAATTCTTCTTAAAATTTTGCAGGATAAATTAACAAAAATGAAACAAAATGAATCTCGATCTGCTTCAGATCAAAAGCATCTTCATGAAAATTTAAAATCTTTGGAATCTCATTGTTCAAAATTGGAAAATGCTAAACGTAGTGCTGAAAATGAAATCCAAAGAATGAAAATCATTGTACATGAAAAAGATACTGATAATCAAGTAATCTAATAATTTTCTTCATTTGTCTTTTGTATGTGTGTGTTGTAACATGTTTAAGTAGTTCAAGAGGCTGCACCAAGCTTAAAGTAGTTCTTTTTAGGAAAGATCCCAATGTAAGGTAGGTGTTCTTCAAGATGATACAAGAAAAGAGAAGCATAAAAAAAAGAGGTCTGAATACTAACCATAAAAGAAAATCCATTTCAACTACAATTAGATATCATCTTTTGTATTCTATTGTAACTCTAAATAAGTTTATTCTATCGACAGAGTATGACTACATGAATTGGTGAAGGTTCCACAGTCAATGAATGATAGAGTTTGTAAAAGAAAAGTTAAATAGTTGAATAAAAATAAATTTAGGCTGAGAATAGTCTAACATGAAAACTCCTTTTAACACTTTTTTAAAATAAAAAAACAACTTATTTTCTTTTATTTTTCTTTTATTGTAATTAATTCTTTTACATTAAGGGACTTAACACACCAAAAAAAAAAAAAAATAGAGACATCAAAACATAGGGTAAATGTCATCACTGCACTTTACCAAACATTCAAAAATATTAATGAAACTTTTAAGCTCATATTGCTAATTTTATGTCCTTTATGGTAGGTCATATTTTTATTTATGTTGACTCAATCACATTCCTTGTGTTTAGGGAGGGGAGGATGTTCTATTTTTTAATGTTTATTTTTGGTGTTGGGTTTTTCAAAAATTAAAATTAAAATTTTCATGATGAAGGAAATACAGTAAAAAAAATTTATAATTTCATTTTTATGTTTCAGAGTAATTGTGTCATTAATGACATAGTTATATATATAATCCTTTCAAAGTTTTTATTTTTTTGCAATTTTTATTTTTTTGTAAAATTTAGGGGCAAATGAGTTTAATTATTTTAATCCTATTTTTTTTTTTTTAAAGATATTACATGAAAAATTAGAAATGCAGAGCCAAAGAATTCGAGAGCTAGAAGATAAAATATCATCCATGCAGTTAACAACTGATCGCTTAAACAATCTTCTTGAGAAGAGTTCTCTTGAACAGAATGAATTAAAAGATAAGGTGAGGAAAAATTTTGATTGTTTATTTGATATTTAGTATCATGTATCTTCTAAATTTAATGTTTCAAAACTGGCCTCACTTTTGTGGAAAATTTCAAGATACACAGGATCATTTGATAAAGAATATATCAACTTACTAAGTTGCTGAATATAAAATACTTCATAATTCAAAGGTGTATGTGTAAAAGGTATCTTTAATATGGCTGGAAAATCAGAAAAGAAATTTGAGCTTTAAATAATTAAATGCTATGAAGCATATACGAAGGGTGTTTGGAAAGTAAGGTTACAACCCTTGTAAGTGGACAAGTAATATTTTAGTGGATAAGTTGGCTACTGGCTTTAACTATCAGCCTTCCACTTTCCTCTCATGGCTGTTCCTTATTGCTACATGGAGTGTAGTTCGAGTAACACGTGTTATAATGGCTGTGCTGATTCAGAATCCCATCAAATGTAGTGTGCTCTGTCATACATTTTTTCCAAGCACAAGGCAAGCACTCAATGGAGATTCACAAAGCTCTTGTCCCCGTTTATGGAAACATAGCAAGTCAACAACATGTAATGAAGTGGTGTCGCAATTCTCTGAAGGCAGGACCAATGTTCATGACAAAAACAGGAGCAGCAGGCCGTCTGTGGTCTCTGATGAACTTCTGCACCTGTTTCTTAACCTGAAGAAACATCTTGCTGGACAATGCTTCCATGACGATGAAGAGATCAAGCAGATGCTGGAATTCTTTGATTGGGATACAGAAGCTAGTACCAACACTTAACAAGTGTTTGGACAGTGGTGGCAGTTGTGTTGAAAAATAAACCCTGTATCACTAAATAAGTTGTAATGGATATTTTGTCAACTAAACATTTTTGAAAGAATACTAGCCGTTTAACTTTACTTTCCAGATAAGCTCGTAAAATGCTAAGAAACATTATTCTACAGCTTTTTAGGATATACCAATTACACTATCAATGGAATTTTCTCTCTGTCTGAACTTTTGTGATGAAGAAAGGGTTTATTTATTTATTTATTTATTTTATTTTACAGATTATGAATCTCAATCAGTCTCTAAAAGAAAGTTCAAATGTATCTCATGGATATCAGGATCGGTTACACCAGCTTCAAAAATCCTTAACAAATAGTGAAAATGAACGTCGTATCTTACAAGAAAGATTGGAAGGTTCTAAGTACGTAATAGGAAGAAATGTTAAAAATATTAATTTGTCTCTCATATTTTACATGCAATAGAAGCTCGACTATCTGCTGAATTCGGAACCAAGGGGAATGATGAATATAAGAAATAGATGAATAATTGCAACTTCTTTAATATCATGCTTTATTTTTCTAGTTATGAACTAAATCTTACCACCAAAGTGCTGGCTTGTATTTAAAATGGACACAGTACCTATTTAATCTTAATGTATTTAATCTTAATGTATTTAACCTTAATGTATTTAATCTTAATGTATTTAACCTTAATGTAGAACATACTTATAAAAGATAAATATCAATTACCTGTACTGAACAATAATTGCTTTTTATTCACAAGTTAAATACCAAAACATTAGCTTTTGAGTTGCCAACGTTTTGGAATTTTAATTTCTGAATAAAATTTAGCTTTTGAGGTGGCTAAGGGGACATGTGATTGCGAATGTTCATCACAGTTGCATGCAGATAATAGAACAACAGATAATTTTCCTTAGATAAAAATTTATCTACATCCTGACTTTGGACACTCCTGTATAAGGAATAACAAGTTTACTGTAATTTTATTGCAATTTGTATATGACAGCACTTAGAGCAATTTTTTTTTATAGGCAGTCACTGAATGAAGCAAAAAAAACGTGTAACATAATGCAAGAAAAAATTTCCCATCTTGAAAATGAACTTTCCAATTGTGAACAACGCAAGGTAGAACTGGAGAGTCAAATGAAGGCAAAAGAAATGGTAGGTTTAGATATTTTAAATAATATTAATTGCCATATTATCCAGTATAGGAGACATCAACATTTCAGCAACAACTGTGAAAAAATATTTAAGTATTTAAGTCATCCCTGACATTCTACAAGAGTGGTGTTCAATCTGTGGTCTGCAGGCCACTTTGACCCACCATACTGGTTCGCATTGACTCATGTTTCAAAGATCATTAGATATCTGAATTAGCCCAGTGAAACTCCTATCAGGCCGACAACATGGTTACCATCACATGATAGAATAAGGCAGCCTGTGAGTTTTTTCTTAAAAGTGAAAGTGGCCCTCTGTGATAAAAAAGTTGAACACCACTGATCTATAAATGGAATTTCATTTAGTTCAGTGGTCAAAGAGAGGAAAGCATTGCTGAGTAGGTCAGACAATCCCATTTAATTAATTTATCAAACATAAATGTAAATCTATGTTCCTAATTGTTACATATTTTTGGAGTTTACACCTATTCGATAAATTTATCAATAATCTATGTATTGGATATTTTCATGTGCATTCAGTGCAGGGTTGTCCCCAGGCCCTTTTGAAGGGACGCACCACCCAGCTGATTTTGGTGACCGCTCGGCTGAATATACTGTATGAAAAGCTGCATAACACTGCACAATTATTTTATATTTTTTAAATTGTTGTCTGCCCGGCTATTTTATCTTTCCACCTATCTGATAAAATTTTCTGGGGAGAACACTTACAGTCTATTGAATGAAAATACAATTATGGTCGACGGGCTTATTATAAAAAAAAAATAAGAAAATGAAAATAATTATTCAAAAACGAATTATGCAGGCGACAATTGAAAGAAATGTCAGTCAGCTAATTAGCTTCTTTCCCTGCCGGCTTGTTGGCCGAGAGCGCTAAGGCGCAGGTCTTATCGCTCTCGCTCACAGTCAGCAAGTTGCGGGTTCGAATCCCGCTTGGGGCATGGATGTTTGTGATTGTCCTTTATTATACGAGAAGGACTTTGGTCTGTTGGGGGACAACCCATGGGTAGTTTCGATTCATTAAAAAATATTAATTATAGATTTAAAACAGCAATTGTGTGAGGAAATTTATAAAATATCCAAAATAATTTCATTTCTAAAAGAAATCAAGAGAAATCACCGGAGAAAAATTAATCATTTGTTTATTCATTTTTTGTTGAAGTTAAGGAATTAAAAATATTATCAATGAGCAAGAATTTTATCAAAAAACTTTTATGTTATGTTAGTTGATGACCAATGCCAATTTCTTTATGACGTTTTTCCAATTCTTAAATTATTTTTTAACTAGCCAGTATCCAGAAAAAGTTATTTGTTGGGTTAAATTAGAAAACAAAAAATTTAATTTTTATTAATATAACAGCTAACACAACAACGTGATGAAACAGATCATGACTATATGAAGCAAATACAACGGCTCCAGGCAGATAAACAGTCTCTGCAAGAAAAGCTGTCACAGTTACAAAAATCTGTTTCTCAGATGGAATTAGATCGCAGAGAACTGGAACGCACACACATAAGATTAGAAAAGGATAAATCTGCTTTAAAGAAGACTTTAGATAAAGTAAGTAATATTGCTTTGTAATCAGAGCCTTTTTTGTTGCTTTCAGTGTATATTTAAAAGAGTTAAATGTCTTATTTTATAGGTTGAGAGAGAAAAATTAATTTCTGACGATCTCGTGACTCGTGCACTTCCGCAAAAAACCTTTTTGGATCTGCCATTGGAGCATCATGATACCATGGAATATCAACGTAAAGTTCAGTCATTAGAGGTAATTAAAATTATTGTATATTTACTGCATTTCCCAAAAATATCACACAGCGGATAGAGGAGTGCTAGCTTTAAATTCGATTACATTTTTGAACTTTTTTATGACATATGTATTATAAACCCAGTAGGGAATAAAAGAGTGTAGAGTTTCCGGAGGGACTACTGTATTATTCATATTTTTCAAATTACAATATTGGTTGAAAGATTATAATAATAATAACAGAGGGGGTCATATGTATGTAAAAGCTAGGTTAATTTCAGAATGGTTTCAAGGAACTATTCTAAGCAATACAAAGAGCTTTTTATAGAAAGTCTAGGGTTATATTGCAATGAAAATTCAGAAAGTAAAAAGAGGATTTGTGTTAGTATGTAGTTAAGTGGATTGTTGGCTAAAAGGGAGTTTTTCAGTAACTTCTTGAAAGTTGAGCTTGTAGGGGATGAGCGAGCTTGTTCTGGTAAACTATTCCACCATTTAATGCCAGCATATGAGACACAACATTGTTGGTAGTTACTTCTAATAGATGGGAGTCTAATTAAGTTTGTTTATCCGGTAGAGTAAGGATGTATATTTTGCGGATGAGCTATTTCTAAAGGTGTAGTAAGAATTAGATGATGATTATTAATTTTGTAGACGAATGAGCATAGTTGAATGATATAGATTTGGTAGATAGTTGAGATGCTTAGTCGACTAAAATGATGTGAAACGGAATTGGGTAATCTGATGTTAAATAAAGTTCTTGGGAACCATTTCTGTAAACGGAATAGGCGTAAGAGATTTGCATTTGTAGTGGAGCCCAAAATTGAATCCCATAGCAGAGTGCAGAGTGTATCAGGGAATTATAGAAAAGGATTAAAATATAGGGTGGAAGAAAGTGTAAATGTGAGATCATTCCTTGTCTTTTGTTAAGTTTAGCTAGTAGGGTATTGGTGTGTAGATCCCAAGAGAGATCATGTGATAACTGTATCCATAAGTATTTAAATATATGGAACCGATAATGAGTGTGAGTTATAAGAAATGGGTAATTCAGTGGGAGCATTTAATTTATTGCATTGAAAGAATAACATGTATTTTGTTTTATTGAGGTTAAGGGTAAGCAGATTGACTGAGTTCCAATGATTTAGGGCAGATAAGGTTTGGTTAATAGTGGTGGTTAGAGCGGTAGTATTGGAGTCGGCAAATAACAGAGTTGCGTCGCCTGCGTATAGAATTAAGTTTGGCGAAGTTAGTATTATGGCTAAATCATTGATAAAAAGGTTAAAGAGCAATGGGGAGAGGATAGAGCCCTGTGGAATACCGATATATATCATTTTTATTTAATAATTTTTTTCGTTTCTTTTTCCTCCCCTCTCCTGTTCTGGGTCATTTCTGACTCAATCCCCTGCTCTGTCTTGATAGAACCTGTTTTGCATATTTGTTTAAAAGTTTACTCTTTTTCCTCTAATGAAATACAAATAGGCACAACTAGCTCAACAAGAGCAGCAACATACACAACAGTTGATAGAAGTTACAAATCGACATCGTCAAGAAAAAGAAATGGAGGCAGAGCGGTTGCGCTCGGCAAGAATTCAGGCTGAAAGAACCTTAGAAGCAAGGGAGAAAGCACATCGTCAACGTGTAGCTGGGTTGGAGCAGCAGGTAATTATTGAAATACTTTCCATATATCAAGCTCCGATTTATTTTCGTTTCTTCAATAATGAAAATAGTTTCATGCTTTATCGTTGGCTCCAAATAGTCCTGGTTGTAAGCTTGGAATGGTGTTTGTCACATGGAAACATCTTCAGTGATTGGAAGCAGTGTGAAGCAGACATGTAATTCATCAAACCAAATTACAGTCTTCCATTGAATATTTTGCTTATGGAGTTCCCTCCTCACAGTTTTTGTGGAGAACTAAGATTGGGCTGTGCAGTCATTTTTGCAGTCACATCCTTCTCACTGTCCTTATGTCTCTTTCAGTTAGTTGACAAAGTCGCCCATATTTATCACAGGATATTTTCCTGGAAACTGTATATGTTGTCATAATCTTTGATACAGTTCCGTGTGCTCCTCCAAATAGATTGCCAACTTCAGTCACAGAGGTACCAAGCATGCATCAACAATTTGCCCTCTTTGGAACATCCATATAGACTTTACTGGAAGATTTGTGAGTCAGAGGCCTGCTCTGCAGATTGATCTGATTTATGGCTTCCTAGAAGTTCTTATATATGTACTGTAACAGCTTTGTGGTTCATTATCCGTAGTAGCTCAAGTGGTAAGAGCGGTGCCAGTGAAAGGTATAAGGGACTCCATTTTTCCTGTTCTATAGATGCGATCTGCAATTGCCATTCAATATTATTAAGGCACTGCAGAGATTAATATTTAGATGGCAATTTTGCAAGAGAAATGGAGTTAAGAGTGCAGGATGTACAGAGTCGCAAGCAGAATCCTCCATGGTCTCTGGTTCAAGTCCTGGTCGTGAAATTTTTCCTTCCCTATTTTATTTTGTATTATTTTTGAAAATTAGCAGTTTTATTAAACTTTGGAATGGTGAGATTTTAAATACATTAAAAATTAACTTTTAATTTGAATCACTATACTGGCAAATGTTAAATTTGTCATTTAAAATTTACGATTTTACCTTTAATAAGAAAAAAAAAAAATTCACATAAATGAATGCAAACATGAAGATTTATTTTTCCCAAACAGCCATTTAGATCATTAGATATATTTATTTCAAAATGCTATTAATTGAATTTTTTTTAATTGATACTCTGCTATTGTACAAAAATAGATCCAGGTGCTGAGAGATCAGCTGAACCAAGAGATCCGCAAGCGCCAACAATACATTCTACGGAGTTCAAAGGCAGGACAAGAAATTTCAGAATTGCGCAATGTTTTAGACGAATCCTTACGAACAGTGTCAAGAGATCCGGGGTTGAGCCCTCATCTTTTGGAAACCGAATCTCATAAATTAGATTCAACATTGGATCAACATCGAGTTCTTGGGTCACCATCCAGATTTAGCCGATCACCAGCACGAACCAGGCTAACTAGTTCTCCACGACGAAGTGTTCAGCCATCACCAGGAATCAGGTTACAACACGATTGAAAATATTAATGGTTGCAAAAGAAAATTTTGAAATTTTTTTTTATTAAAACTTGCTAGCCATATGAGAGCTATGAGAAAATCCAGAAATTTTATTTTGTGAAAAATTAAAAAAAAAATTCAATTAATTATGAATTATTTAGAATGGGTAATAAAGTGATAAATTAAAAAAAATAATGTTTATTAAATTTTTAATCATGAAAAAATGATTGGCAATGGTTTGCAGTCTTTTAATTTTATGTAAATACAAAATATGAAAAAGTTAAATTCATATTGGCTGATGCTCTCCAGAGTTCTTGGTAAAACATTCTTTCATGCAAGTTTCAAGCAGGTTAATTGTATACCACTTTATTGCATGCCTTGTTCTAGTGCCTTAGAAGTATCTGTTACATAGTGATTTTTAAATGACGGTGCTCTATTTATAAATATTTTTCTGTTTTGAATTGCAAAACTGAACACTGATGCCTTAATGAAATAATGTTGTCTTAAATATTAGATACAACCACTTCTTATTATTGGTTTAAATTTAACAATATTAACGTCTTTCTTAGTTCTGTTTTTAAAGCACTTAATTTAAATTCAATTTTATTTACGATTTTTAAGCATTTCCATTAAGTTTCGTTATACATGATGTTTTTATTCTTTTATATACTTTAAAATGCAGTTTTTGCTTATTGTAGATTAATTTACTTTATTTTATTTGCCTTATATTGCACAAGATAGTTTTAAAGTGTTACAAATAACTTTATTCTTGAAATATGTCACAGTAATTTAAACCATGGCAAAAATGCATATAGGCAGGTCCCATCGGATCATGAAGATTACTTTAAGAGGGTAATGAAATTTTTGATGCAATTGTTAGCATGATTTATTGCATTTGACATGAACAGTCAAACAATATTTGAGCAGTCTAATGTTCTCATAATGTAAATTTTTTCATTATGAAAAATTTCAGCATTGTGATATCAAAGAATACAAGTATTTTGGAGATAGAGCTGTGGAATTGTTAATCTGCCCAGCTATAGAATTTAAACAATTGTAACATTTGCAATGGTGGAATCATAGACAGAACCAACATGGAGTGCAGAATTCTTTATTTTCAATTATTTTTGTAGTTGTTGTACGAATACCTTTTTATTATATTTTTTTTAGATTAGCGTTTTGTTGTTTTTTTACAGCTATTTATCATTTCATTATAAAAGAGCTTAGGATTTTCTTCTTTTAAAATTATGTTATGATTTAACAATTGACAATTTTATGTTTTTATATGAATCACATTTGGGCTTACTTGATTGTTTATATTGAGGTATTATTTTAATTTATTTCATTTAATTCATTGAATAAGGGATTACATTTTAAATTTATCTTTTAATTACTTAAACCTTCTCAATATAGTTCCTCATTAATAAGTGGTTTCATTTGGAGCTTTAAGAAGAAGGTTGTTTGGAAAATACTCAATGCTTTATTTCAGTAACTGTTTTCAATGAAATCTGCATCTTTAGTTAAATTTTTAAATATGTGTTTTACATAATTGAAAAAATGGTCTTTTTCATTTTTTTATTTTTTTTTTTTTATTTATTTTTTATTAGCATTTTTAAAAATGTTTATTTACTGAAAACAGCAGAATTTTTATTTAATTTAAATAATTTAAATTAATGAATAGAGATCATTTTTTCTTAACTTCTCAGGTATTTAATGAAAATCTATCCAGTTGCAAAATCCATCTATTTTAAAAACTCCTGCAAAGATATAAATATAAACAATAAAGGACTAAATATAAATTAAATTCACATAAAAAATGGAATTATGTATCTATATTAAGAATGCAGGATTTTAAATGTTATTCACTGCCATTCATGTGAGTTATTAAATAGGTGCAAAAAAGAAAATCCGTGTGTAGAACAGAATTCTGTTGGTCACCTCATGTTCACATGAACAATTAATCTTGTATCATCACAGATAAAATTGCATTTAATATAGAAATACTGTGGAAAATATTTTTAAGAAAGAGGAGATACTCCCGTTTTAACTTACCATCTAATTTTTACATTTCTTAAAGGGTACATCAAAATACTTCCTGTTTGTGTTGTTCTCTATACAGCAGTATCTCATCTTAATTTTTCATATAAAATTTAACTTTAAATTCAAAATTTTACACACACTTATAAATGTTGAATATAAAATGTATGCAAAATGTTGTTTATATAGTTTATATTCATAAAAAGTTGAGAAACAAAATGCACACTTTCATATAAAATAAATTCTTGTAGCCATGTTCACTTCGAGCTTCTATCATCTGGTCTGGGAAATCAAGTGGAGTATTTGATTTAGATCTTATTTTAAAAAAGTATTTCTCTGAATTGCTTTAAATAAATAAAAAAAAAATTTCTGATTTTAATCTACATACCAATTCTAATTAAAACTCAAAAAGATATTTCATTCAGTTTATGAATTTTAAGCAAAACAAAAGAATATACATTTCGAAAGAGATACTTTGTTAGAATTTTATTGTTGAAAACGTTGTTATTTTTTTCTTCCTAACATTATAAAAGACATATTTGAGAAATTTTTGTTAGGAAAAAAATATTCGAGATGAAATTGCCTTCTACACTTGTTATAAGCTTCAACGTAAATGAGCTTCATCAGTGGATCTTTGTTTGTGATATTAAATTTTAAATAAAAAATGTAGTGGCAGTACTTATGTATTAGTACAGCTCTGAAATCTTTATTAGCTTTGTTTATGTGAAACACTTAAATAAAAAATTGTTAGATTGCATAGGGTCATTAAAAATTTATAGCAAGAAACCAAAGCCTTTGTATTGTTACAGGAAAGATATATTGACAACCTTTACTAGTGTGTGTAGATATTGAAAATTTTAGTGCATTGATCAAAGAAGAGTGGCACATAAAAAAATGTAGAAATTTAATGTGTGGTGTATGTATGGATCATCTTTAGGCATATGTGTTTGTGTGTCTGTGTGTGAGTGATTTGAGATATTTTTTTTTTTAATTGATTTAAGTTTATATATTTTTTGAGTCATTGTTTTTTTTTAAATAAAATATAATTTTCTTATTATATAAATATTAATAAATATAGCTACGTGTTTAAAACTTTTATTTTGTATTACAGCAATTTATTTAACTGTGTAAAATAATTATTTTGCCTTCTGTTCTGTTAGTCATTTATTTCGTTGTAATTTTGTATAATTATGTATAAAAGAATATAAAACTTGGAAAGAAGAAGCCAACTTAACACTTGTCTGTACAATTTTATTTATTGTCAGAATTTAAGATTAAATTTGTTGTTAAAAATAAAAGTTTTGATTGTTCATATTGAGTTGATTTTTAGGCATATGGTATAAGGAGTACATTGGTAATGTACTCTTGATGGTTTGTTGTGAATTTCTTTTTGACTAATTTGAACATACGAAATCACTTGTTGGTGAATGCTGGAATCATGGAGGAATAATAACTTGTTATTATTATTATTCCTCCGTGGGTGGGATTAGGGAAGAATTACACAGTTCTATTGATCTACTTGAAAATTTATTCACACATTATTAGTATAATAATGATATGTTTAGATCAGTTCATTATTGCTAAAAGAGGACCCACAGTTGAGAAATTTATTAGTAATATGCCCCTCATGCTCTTATCAATATTGCAAGGCTCAAGAGGGGCATCAATTTGAATATCTCATCTGAAACGATATAACGAATATCGCTATATAATGCATTTTCACTATTCCCTGAGAGATCGGACTTTTGGGACACCCGGTCTGCCAACAGTAAATCTGGGCTGGCCAGTTCGAATCCAGTCTCAGATGACATGATATTCTTTTTCTTTCGTTTTTATAATAAAGTACGCATCCTTGGCGGCTTCTTGGACTTTAAATTTTCACTCCGAAGTACTTTTCTCACTGCTCTGCACCACACTCAATGGCTTACTACCACAGCCAATGTAGCGGAAGCCATAACAGCTGTCTTAAACAACTGACACTCCGTTTCAACATTGCTACGATCACTGGGTAGTTCTTTAAGCCTAGAAGATATTTATAAAGGTCTTCCTCACAGCTCTATCCTCCAAAGCTTCCCATTGATGTACCAGTTTGTCGGGGCCTTGTACTTCGCTTGTCACATCAAAGGCCTTGGTTGGTATGGTATCAGAGAACCGCAAAGTACAGACAATAACGTAGTGATCAGTTAAGAATTCTGCCCCTCTATGACACGAGTATCCAATACTAATTGGAATAAGTTATCTAGTACGATGACAGAAACAATCACTGACCTCTGGTCCATTGCATCCCTTACCGAGTATACATATGGGCATTCTTGTGCTGGAAGAAGGTGCTCCTGATGAAAAATCCATTCTTGCAATGGAGATTCAACAGACACCTATCATTCGCAATTAAATCGGGGTCCTATTTCTCCCAATCACACCTTTCCACATTAGGTCATTACCGTTTACATGTCCATTGAAGTCTCCCACTAGCATGGCAGAATCAGCACTCCCTCTCTTTCTGAAAGTAGTATCGACTTCATCTAAAATCAGCGGGTACTCTACGATTATGAAAATATTAGCAGAAACGCTAGGCACATATTGCTTAATGGTTGAAAGTCTGGCTTCTTCAAACTCCTTCAACTGTTAAATACTGGTAGCCCAAGGTAGCTCATATTCACCGTAAGCTTGCTGCAGCTTTCGTAATTTTCTAGGTCTCTAGGCTTCAACAGAAAATAAAATTTTGTTGTTGCATAATTCATGATCTGAATAATGATTCGGCAGAATACAGCGGTGTAGAGTGTTTTATGCAACAAAAGCATCAAATATCTTGGTTTTGAGTAATTTCAGATGGATTAATAGTTCTGTAGTTTTCTAAATTAAAACCCATGATCTGAAAAATAATTCGCTCTTTTCGGATCATTTCCATTTTATATTATGCAAAATGCAAGCATGATTTACAAAATAAAACACTGCTCTCAACCTTTGGCTTTGTGGGGGCTCCCAAGAGAGTGGGGCCCTAAGCTATAGCTTGTTTAACTTATACGTAAATCCGGCGCTGATGAGGAGTATTATAATTAATAGAGTTGTCTCCTTTTAAATCTTTACATAACCACTTATGTTAAAATTCAACTTTAAAATTGGTTATTTAATCTTAAGGAAATATGTTTAATGCTTTTGAATAATAAAAACGGCCATGAAATGCATAAAACTTTACTGCATGGATCGTCAGGGTTTATATTATTATTGTCATTTCTCCTTATTCTAGATTTTGAATATTTGTGTCACTCTTGTCACCAGAAGGAATAATACTAAATGAAGCTGTTAAGTTTTTAGTGCTCTCTCATTTATGATTCCTAGAAAAAATCTTAACACCATTTTCTTGTCCATTTATGTTCTTTCATTGACTGACTACAGGTAGTAGTTTCCTTCATGAGGAAGTAAGGCTGGAGAAGCGTTCGAATGAAAAGGAAAAGAATGAAAATCGAAGAGAAAATGAAGAACTAATATCGCTTGTCACCAATTTTAACAGGGAAGGTTGGACATGATCCATGGCCTTACAACTAAATTAAAACATGTTAATTCTCTTCTGTAAGTAATTAGAAATAGTAATCTATTGTTGATTTTTAATATGAATAAATTCTTACGAAAATTTACTGACATTTATAAAGTTTTCTTTTAACTCGACGCAAATTTTAATGGACCACAAATATTTTCACTTGTAGCGTAGAATCTCATGTACCGGCTGTAATGAGAACTAATATATTGTGCTGATCAATATTTCAAGTACCGTCTAACCTCGTTAATATACAGGGTGAGTCTGAAACCCTGTCACAAACTTTTAGAGGAGGTAGTATGGATGATACAGACTCACCCTGTATATTTCAAGGACCGAACAAAAAATAAAGCGGAATTATACATTAAGCAGTTATACGAGGGGCGTTCAAATTTGACCTGGACTTTGTTTTTATAAAATCAAGAAACTACAAACACACACCCACACACACACACACACACACACGCATACGCACATGCACATGCACATGCACACGCGTTATATCTCAAAGAACTCTCCTTGCTTCTCTACACATTTTTCCGGTTCTGTAGAAATCTTCAGGCTGATGTCGAAATTACGTCAAGACAGCCTTTTTCACTTCCTCAATGGAGCCGAACCTCTGCCCTCCCATCAACTCTTTCAAAAAAAAGTAATAGTCGGAAGGGGTGTATGGAGGATGTGGTAAGATGTCCCATTTATTCCGTCAGTGTGTCCATAGTCAGTTTGGCTGTGTGTGGTCTGGCATTGTCTTGCAGATAACAAAGACCATTAATATGGAATCCGGGTCGCTTTTTCCTTAGTGCCGGCTTCAAGGACGTCCTCAAAATGTCACAATAGTAGGGTGCATTTATGGTTCGACGTTCTTCCAGAAAATCGACATGAATGATACCCTTACATTCCTTAATGTCCCAGAATACAGTCGCCATTACTTTCGTTGCCGACGGTGTCATCTTGAATTTCTTGGGTCGTGATGAGTCAGTGTATCACCACTCCATGCTCGCACGCTTGCTTTCAAGAGTAGGGTGATGAATCCATGTCTCGTCGGTGGTCACAAAACGCCTTAGGAAGCTGTCACTTTCCCTGTCATATCGCTGCAGCAGCATGGAACAGATTTCCTCCCGGGTGGGTTTGTGATCCTCGGAGAGTTGCTCAGGGAGCCATCTGGCACAGATCTTGTTGAATTTTAACTTATCGTGGATGGCAGTATAAAAAACCGACTTTGATGAAACTTTCACTATCGCCTAGCTATATCAGTCCATATCTTGAAAACTACTGAACCGAATTTGATGAAACTTGGACTGTTCCCTAAGTTGAAAGATACTTAATCCAATAAAAAAAGAATTATTGCAATTCGATTTCTAGTTTCTTAGAAATACGTGGACAAACATACATACATTCCAAAATAGTACCTACATACAAATTAAAATGATAACCTTTTTTTTGAGGTCGGTTAATAAACGAATTTCGTCAACAAAAGAAACGCTTTTTTAATATGCGGAATATTATTATTATTATTTTTTTTGGTTTTTAGTTATTTTTTTCTTTTAAAAATCAAAGGCTTTCATTTGCTGTCTAATATAAATTATAGTCTTGATAAATTCCAATGGTTTAATGAAATAAATTTTCTCTTATTATCTTAGTCTTGACCGGTGTAATTTGCTTTTATGATATTTACAAGCTTGAATTCTCATATTGCAGGAAACTATCAAAAATTTAATTGATTAACCGTTTCATATGAAGGAATTTATAGATTGCCCACTTTAGAATTCAATTGAAAATTTTTAGCATTTAGAGTAAATGAGTTTTTGAGCTTTCATTTGCGTATAAAAAATTTCCTTGACCCATTGTCAATTATTCTTTTTAACTCTGTGGAAGGCCAACATTTCATTATCACCGTCAAAAGAGAGCGATTTCAAAGCATTTTATGCATCCGGAATATCCCTTCCTGTATTTGCATCCTGTGTAAAGAATTGAGTACATCGGAGATTAAATGAAATTGAAGAAAAAACTTCACTATACCTTTACCATTCTTATTTACTGTGAACTGTTCAGACAAAGATAATGCGCGCTGCGTCCTTTCAAAGGTAAGGAGCTGGTTAAATAATTGAATATTTATATCGACGCTGATATTTTGAATATATCAACAACTTCTTCAAAAAATATTATTTCTTTTCTTAGACTGTATTAATTTGAATAGGCAAGCCAATCTTTTTAACAGCCTAGAATTTTACTCCTGCATATGAGGGAAAATATCACGTCTTTCTTTTGGTACACATGTGGTTATTTTAAGAGCATTTTTTTCAGAAATCTTGAAAAACACACGTGTTTATTAGTTATGAATATTAACAAAGGAGGGGAGCTAATAGAATATTGTTAGATTTGGCGGTTTCACTTTTAAAGAAACATATGATGAAAGGGTTATTCAAGAAATATTACTGATCATTTTAATCGCCGGTACTTTCATTATGATAATTAAACACAATAAAACCCCGTATAAGTATATTGAAACAAAGATTCTATAAATACATTTCTTTTAAAAGAATAAAGTAAAATAAATGTTATTGTGTTCTAATTAAAGTTTTACAACTTGCATTTGTAGGTTTGCAAATATTTCAACTATTCAGGAAATATTTCTCGAATCTATCTCAAAGTTAAAAGTGTAGTAGCAGTAGTAGTAGTAGTAGTAGTAGTAGTAGTAGTAGTAGTAGTAGTAATAGAAGTAGACTTAACGTGGGTGCTCTTTAATAATGAAGTTAAATTCGGAAATAATCAAGAAAAGAAAAGCGCTTGGTTACGACCTAATTAACTAAAAAGCCACTTCCTCTATTTTGTTTTTCTCTCACGTAAAGTATCCAATTATATACGATCTATCGCTTTCTTTTTTATGGTAACCCATGCGCAGTGTTAAATGTTTTTTGGTTTTTGACTCTTTTATTCACCCGAACTCGGCAACACATGCCATAACCATCCACGGTCATTAGGCCAACTTCGGTCCACCTCCTCCTCCTTCTCTTCCTTTCAGTTGCGCCCGAGTCCACGCAGTTAATGGAGCCTGTGCGTCTGGCTAAACGGCAAGTCATTTTTTTTAATGCATTTATTCGTTTTTGTCTCACTTTTAGCAAAATCATTTAAATACGATATACAAATCCCCTTGATATGAGTTCTCATATATGTAAATTTTTAAACATACAAATTCACGTATAGCAATGTAGCAGTGTTAGTTCTTACAAAAAATATAGTTGTACATAGTTTTTTTTTTCCTATTGTGAGCGTGAATGTTAAATAGTCATTTATTTTACATTAATTCAATTATGTTGGTGGTAGCTCAAGAACTTGTCATCCAGAAAAGAAAGTTTTGGATAATTATCTTAATCATTCCAATATAGCTGGTGTTTGTTTCATGTATTTTGAAGGAGTTTTGTATCTAAGTCAACGAATAACAACTAACAACCAAATTCCACATTATATAGAAATTGTTATAGAATTCCTGTCGTATTTTTTTTTTTTTTTTTTTTTTTTTTTTACTAAAGAACTAGTGACGCTCATTGAAAGCCCAAACAAAGCGGGATTATATGCTTGGAATGGGAAGTATGTCCTTTCCTTTATGTTTCTTAACAAAATGATTTCGATGCCACTGATAAAACACATCACGGTCTCTTTTAATAAGGATGTGGAAACTTTTGAAATTTTTAATGTTCAACAATAAGGTTAAAAATATGTATAACAATCAAAGGACTTGATTTGTATATAGACTCTAACAGCCAGTTTAGGACGAATGTATTCTTTTATCAACTTTTAGAAATGCTGAAAAGAATCTCACGTAATTCAAATTACAGTGAATCATATACAAAAGAAGATTTTAGATTTTGTGCTTCAATTAAATAATATTAGTTGTGGAGTATCGATATAAGGCATTTAAAACTAAAGCAGAAAATTTAAGCTGAAGCACAGAGTTACGGTATAGATTTTATAGGACTTTCTCATCTTATCATGATTATATCCAAGGTTTGTGAAGGCACATGCCCAGATCACGTGACTATACATAATACACGTCACTCGGCTCCAAGCTCAGACGAAAGCATTGTCAATAGAACTGATATCTATACAGCAAGCTCTTTGAAAGCAATTTTAAAGATTTAAACAATTTTTTTTTATATTCAAATTTTGAGATTCAGTTCAATCGGGGGCTCATATTTGTCACGTTTGGTGCTCGGTGATTCCGTCCGAGGGGCGAAGCTGGTGGCTCGTGAGATAAATACTTTGATGATTGGTTTGTTAGTTTGTTTGGTATTAACGTCCTTTTCAACTGCCACGGTCATTTCAGGACGGCGTTATAGGGGCTGCAAATTTTGCCTCGCAAGGGTTCTTTAACGTGCAGCCGGCAAACGACAACACGGGACCAGCGGCTTTACTTCCCTTCCGAAGGAAATGCGTGATCTCAGGATTTTCCCCCTGAAAAAACCCTCGGCGTCCTCGGGCATCAGAGGCGATCACGCAACCACTGAGCCACCGAGGCCGATATACTTTGATGAGCAATAATCAGTTCATGGTATATACAATACTCATTTCCAAAAAAGTTGGGACAGTGCAAAATATATAGAAAAAACAAAAAGGGATGATGTAACAAAACTTTCTCGCGAATACAAAATAGCAGATACGTTTATGAAATGACATAAATAAACTGTGTGCACCAAAACATTTTGTATTGTGGCCGGGACGTTCATTTTGAATGGGGGTGTTGCAACACGTTCCAAAATAGTAGGGACATACGTTGTAGAAAGCGCCGTTAGTAGTGGAACCTTCCGAATTGTTCGGGAATAATCTAGAATGATGACGTCGTACTACATTCCGTATAAATAACAGTTGCCATCCGTCGTTCAGGTAACTTATTCGGAACGATGGGTCGAGGCAAGCCAGTTAGCGAAGATCTTCGTGTTCGAATCATTCAAGAATTCACAAAAAACGTTTCTCAGCGTGCAATAGCCAGAAGATTTAACCTGTCATCATCTACAGTAAATAATATTATCAAGCGCTACCGAGATAATGGTGAGATCACAGTTCGGAAAGGCCAAGGTAGAAAACCTATTCTGAATGCTCGAGCTCTTCGGATCCTCCGACGTCACTGCGTCACGCATAGGAATGCTGCGATTACGGACATAGCCACGTGGGCCCGCGATTTCTTCGGGAAGCCATTATCGTTGAATACTGTACGCCGGTGCATCCACAAATGCAAACTTAAGTTATACTGTGCACAACGGAAGCCATACAAACGACAGCAACGTCGCCGTCTGATATGGGCTCGAGCCCATCGCAATTGGTCCCAAGCACGCTGGAAGAACATATTGTGGTCCGATGAATCAACCTTTACGATTGTTTACGGAAATAATGGACGCCGTACACTCCGGACCAAAGACGAAAAGGATATTCCCGCGTGCTACAGGCGTTCGGTACAGAAACCACCGTCTGTCATGGTCTGGGGCTGTATTAGTGGCCATGGAATGGGAGACTTGCACATCTGCAATGGCACCGTCAATGCTGAAGCGTATATACAGATCCTGGAACAAGCTATGGTGCCATCTAAGAGGCGCCTGTTTGCACGACGTCAGTGTATATTTCAACAAGACAACGCCAGACCGCATGCAGCGCGCATAACTTCTGCATGGCTACGTCGGCAGCGCATTCGTATGTTGGATTGGCCCCCTTGCAGCCCGGATCTGTCGCCTATAGAAAACGTTTGGCGTATTATTAAACGAAAACTACGACAGCGACGACCCCGGACAGTTGAACAGCTGAAAACCTATATCCAAGAGGAATGGGACAGAATTCCGGTTACGGTGTTAGAAAGATTGGTGTCATCGATGCTCAGAAGATCAAGAGGAGAGGTGACGCCACACCGTGGTAAACGCCGTGCTGTCCCACCTTTTTTGGGAGTGTGTTGCACGTGCCAAACAGGAAAACCACCTGTATCTTTCTTTAAGCATATAAGATATGTGATCCCATGCCTAATTTATCGTTTATGTATTGTAATGCGTTGAAATAAACGGCAATACAATAATCCAAACAAATGTGTTGGAGTTCTTCTTATATGTTGCACTGTCCCAACTTTTTTGGAAATGAGTATTGTAGAAATGTGAATTATTTTATTTAAACAAATAAACGAATAAAACATTACAAACTCGCCAACATTTTTAATAAGAATTTGCTACAGAACATATTAAGAAATACGTTATTGTGTAAAAAACATTTGAAACAGTTTTTTTATACATGAAATCTTTTGTGAAAACTCAATATTTGTTCTGCAATAGACATCTTAAAATTTTAATTTTGCAGCTTTTTTTCATTTTTTTTTCTTTTTTGCGTTGAATAGCTTCATATAGTTGTCTGTTCATTTCCCTAATTCTTATATATGTCCTCATTTGAATAAATTTTCTTATCATTTCAATAGGGATTTTCTGATATTTTAAAGATGCAAAAGCTAAATTGGAGCCGTGTGACGTCACATGCGCAAATCAGGGACAATTTCTCCCTTAACTTCACAGATCTTATATTATACAGACCTTGATTATATCCATATAATTCTTCCCAAATCTATTTCTGATCTATCCATTTCTCATGAGGTATTTGCTGCGAGTATGAACACACATAGGGGGTACTTAGAGAGCGTTAGCCCCTTTTCAAGACTGGAACGTTCAGAATTAATAAAGTTCATAATTCTTAATTTTACTACAGAACTCTTTTACACGGGGACGTTGTGTTTATTCTAGAAATTTTTAAAACAATATCTTCCACGCAACACTTTTAAAAAATTTAAAAGATGATTTCAAAATGAAGCTCAGGCTGAGATTCGTAGAAGACGAGTGCAGGCTCACTCGAAAAGTTTTGCTAATGGGTTGATAATTTTTATTTTACACCGACAATGAGTCTTCGGAAACAGCGATGATATAGAGTTTCAGAGAAAACAGTTGTGTTCCGGAAAATATTCTCATATTTGTGTTCTGTCTACGAATCTCAACCTAGGCTTCATTTTGAACTTTTATTTTAAATTATTTCAAGTGTTATGTAGAAAATATTGTGCTTCAAAATATGGAGTGAATGTCTGTTGTTTCTTGAAGAAGGAAAGGATTTTTTTTTAAGCGCAAAAGTAAAACTTTGAGAGGAATTTTCAATCTCTTAGAGATGCGTGGAAGAGATAAAGCTCATACAGCTCCTTTGACATATCTTTTCCTTTTTTTTTTATCAAAATAAAGTTCATAATTTTTTTTTAATTTATAAATTTACTAGCAGAGGACCCGGCGTTGCCCGGGATAATTACGCTTGTAGGTAAACAGAACAACCTCAAAAAGCTAAATTAAACCTCCAAATTGGTTAAATAATAACTCAATCACTACAATATAGAGCGAAGGGACTATCCATTCTAAGAAAAATCCGAAAGGCAGGAATTTACCTCTTCACAGAAAAAATCCATTCTAGGTGATATACCGGGACTTGATTTAGCGAAAAAAATTTTTTTAAAGGCTCACAATGGATGGACCTCTCCAAGGATACCTTTTTTACTCACGTAATCTTACTTTAGATGTACATTTCATGTTGTTGCAATTTCCTTTCTTCTTTCGATGTCTTGAAGCAAAAATTGGCCATTCATCACTTTGTGTAGTCTAGCGGTCGCCGATTCTTCTATTTACTTGCTTACCATTTGCTCAATACAACACGGAGCTAAAGGAGTGCTTCCTCTATCGTCTTTCACTCTTTCTCAATAGTCTGTTAACTCATTATCTCCAGTTACTGATCATTTTTAAAGATTTTCAAGAAATTGTTAAGTACTAAGAATTCTCTTTTCTAAGAAAAGCCTGAATAACAGAAATTCTATATTGCACAAACTTTGCCTTGCATTGTTGGTCCGTGCAGAGTGTTTGTGAATTGCGTGTTGATACCATTGTTGTTACTTATTGTTGCAAAAACTTTGTCTTGCATTGTTGGTCATGAGATATTTCTCATTAATATGCCTTGCCATAACCACGAATATCGTTTTTTTTATCAATAATTATTATTTTTTCGAAATCTGAGGTAGACAGTGACCTTCCTCATGCTTTGAAGGTCATGTATGCGAAATTTTATCAAGATCGGAATAAAACTGTAGATTTGTATAAAAAACAAACAAACCCACAAACAAACATCCTTCTTTATATATATAGAAGAGAAGAATAAATGCATAATCTAGGATTGGTTGATTGGTGTCCACAAAAAATAAATTTATTAAAGAAGCGATTTTGTTCAATAATATCGCTACTTGTAGGCATTACTAGATTTATCAAAGGAGTACCAAGGCAAATTCTCGAGATTCGATAAATAAGCATTCCTTACTCTTGAAACTCTTTAATTTAATAGGTGCCGTAACAAAAGCTCGAAAAGTAACTGACAAATAAATACCTTGTTTAGTATTTAGACATAATGAGAGGGAAGATAAACATCCTCACAAGAAGAAAAAAAAACCCTCTAAAATATCGTTATAGATTCGGCTTTTTATTGATTAATTATTTATTGAAGCAGAATTTTTATCTCTCTACCAGTTCAACATAACAATCTTTTTCCTAGGTTATGCCTTACTTCTTCTTTAAGGAATATTTATAATAATAATAATTTTTGACAAGCCAAGTCTCAACTAATATAATAAAGAATGATCTTTGGTGAATCCTTCTGAGACGAACTCTTCGCAGGTGGGCGTAAATATTTAATTAGGCATCCTAATCGTGATCTAATTTCTATTCAGTGATAGGCTGTAAACATATGAAAATCTATTTTTTTAAGTGGCATCTTCGATATTTTTTTGATCTCCTAACATAAACGAGCGACACTTTTATAAAACGTAAATGTACAGCACATTTAACGCAAAGGCAAGCAGAGAACAAACCAAAGAAATTTCCCGCCCTTTTATTTCCTGTATTTATTGCAAAGCATTATTACTACATATGCGTATGAAGCTTTATTAGGGATTTAGTTGAGATGCCTCAAAAATTGCATAAAAGGGTTACAGAGCAGAGGAAGAAACCAAATCCTCATGGATTTTAAGCCATTAAAACACCGCTTCAAGAACAAAATAATAAACATGAAGCCTTGAGGAAACTCTATATAATTTATCTAAAACGATTAACCTGTTCCGGCAGATAAATATCTAGAGAGTCAGTGACGCGTTGGGTCGTTTTAAATAAATTATGTATTGCTTATTCAAGGTTTCATTTTTGATTATTTTTTAATGAAGCAATACAAGGCCAGTTTCCGTAATCATGACTTAATATAAGATTGCGCGAGCGTAGTAAGCACGTTCATAAAGGGGAAAGAAAAGCTACCAGTTGAAATTCCACGAGAATGTTGACCAAAAGAATAGTGAAAAACCACTGAGTTGGCAGAAACAAAGAGCGACCGTTAAACTAAACGAAAACAAAGCATCATAATGATTAGAAAAGAGGCAGCGTTTGTATACTGGTCCTAAATAATTTAAAACGCAAATATTTAAGAAATTTTTATAGCAGCCATCTTCCTAGTTCGATCTGAGAAGTAAACGAAAATTTAAACCCATTCCAAATTTTGCGTATTTTTTGCAGTTCTTCATCATGGTGGCAACGACGAACACACCTAGAGCGCACTCTAACCACCTTGGTGACGATGCTCTTATTGGCTGTCATTGTTTTAGCTGTGGTACTTGGCCTCTCCCAGAAATTCAAGAAAGGAACAGGTAAGACAGATCTTGAGCAAACGTTACCCCCACGTGCCAATTACATTATCGGCATTCTTCCAAAATTGAAATAAAACCTCTATCAATCATCCGTTCTGTTTCGTCTACATTGAGCACAGAATTAAACCAAAATATCTTTTCCAGAACTTTGCCGAATTTTTATTTTTTTTTTACTTCTATTAGCATATCTGATAAGTTCTCTGCGTTCCGCCTAACATCTTAAAATGTTGGTTCGAAACTTTAAGCATCGGATATTTAATTTGGACAGAAAACATTTCCAGTAGAAATGACAGAACCCTGTCTTCTTGAACAAAATAATACTAATCTCTTGCGCTTGGATAGTACATGGATATGGATATTGTTTTTAGTCAAGATAGCTTACGGGGAATACGTAACCCCTTAATCGGTCTGATTTATAAGCATGTACCGGGTGAGCCAAAAGTAACAGAAAAAGTAAAGTTTCAATACTTTGCAAAGTTTAGACTGCAGCACTATTCAAAGAAATGTTAGTTTCACAGAAAAGTTAATTTTTCATGAAAAATTTTATTGCCAGAATAGTTACATTTGTCACGGACAGATGGTGCAACACAGTTCGCAACGACAAATGTTCAATGTGATGGCCGTCATCCATGAGAATGGCCGTCAGACTTGGCATGACACTTTAAATCATGGATGAAGAAGACAGCATTGAAAAGGGTTTCAGCTGCAATTCCTGTCACAACGTGGGGAATAGCTTCTTTCAACATGGCCAATCATGTCGGCCGACCTCTCTACTCCTATGACTTCAATTAGCCTATAACCAAAGGTCACAAGGTGTAAGGTCTGGCTCAAAAGCTGTCGGTGACAAATGTAACTATTCTAGAAAAAAATTTAGTGGCAAGTGCAACTATTCTGTGCATTTCTGTGAAAACCGCATGGTACTACTGTTTATACTTTACGAATATTTACTTTTTCTGTTACTTCTGGATCACCCAGGTATGTGCGTTAGTTTCGGAGGTATGCCCTCATTGCAGACAACGGAGTCAAATATAGACACTAATATATTTTTGATACTCTTTTGAACCCTTAAATACAAAAATATTAATAATGTTATTATATTAAAGTCGTAGATTTTAGCTGTATTTATAGTTTAAGCTTCATATTCTCTTCTCATAACAGACAAAAAAGTTTTTTGTAAAGATACAAAAATATTACGCTCGGCCTTGGTGGCTCAGTGGTTGCGTGATGGCCTCTGATGCACGAGGATGCGGGTTCGATCCCGGCCGAGTACGACGAGGATTTTTTCAGGGGGAAAATTCTGAGATCACGCACTTTCTTCGGAAGGGAAGTAATGCCGTTGGTCACGTGTAGTCGTTTGCCGACTGGACGTTAAAGAACCCTTGCGAGGCAAAATTTGCGTCTCCTATAATGTCGTCCTAATATGACTATAGTAGTTGGGACGTTAATACCAACCAAACCAAACCAAAATATTACGAAATATTTAATGTCGATAAAGAGTGAGACTATTTTCAGTTTTTTTAAAAGTTAATCCTTTTTTGAATAATCTTACCAGGTTATAGCGTGATTGTGCGCACTACTTAGAAACGGGGCTTAATCTTCCAGATACATGAGCACTTCCGCCTCCGTGAAAATAGACGCCAATATGTTGCTGGTCAAATTTTATCTTTCAATGTGGAAAAATTGCAACAAATTTATGGTGAGCACGTTCTGTCTCATTATACGGTATTGCACTTATATAAACTTTCAAGAACGTCATATAGCATCTGCAGTACTTTGCACTGCAATCACAGAGATATCCATTAATACAACTCCTGTGAATGTGCGTTGTATGCGAATAGCCGTGCAGAATTCTTATAAGTTTGGGTATTCATTTAGGTATTCAGTTTGGGTGTTCACATTACGTAATTCTTGTGAGTGCCCAGCGGATTCTATGGTTACTGACTCTTGAGTAGGAAAAGATGAGAATGTTCTTCTGTTTGCAGCTGCAATAGCAGTTTGCTAAAGACGAAGACAACATTCTAGACAATGAATCCTGGTTAGACCACTATGATCCGAAAGGCAAGTAAACCAGCAGCCACAGGAAATCACCTTCCTCACCTACACGGAAAAAATCGAAAGTTGTCAAATTGGCGGTTAAAGTTCTGCTCATTTACTTATCCAATTCGAAATTCTACCGCATAGACTCAAAGTGCAGCATTATCACAGTTGATGGATCTATCTACTGACTCTGGTATTACTCATACTCGTCCTGAAAAAACTGCAACAACAAACATATCCAGAAAAAAAGTGGTTGGCGTCTTTAGAAGGATAACGCACGGCCTGATATTGCGAACGTAGTGCACACACACCCATATCTAGCGAGTAAGAAACCATCAAATGTGTTCCACACCCTTCCTTTTTTCATGGCAGAAACGTTTTACCAATTGCGTTATTTGTGGATTGGACTACTGTATTTTGAAAAAGCGCGGTTCATTGATCGTTAAAAACATAATGTCTCAGTCGTTTTTGAATAATCTGCGTATTTTTTTACAATCAGCTTTTTTGTGTTGCTTACCTATAATGTTTTTCTCTTTTATTAAGTGTATTGAAGACGATTAATCGTTTACTTTCTGAATAATTTGGTATCTTCTCTGTTTATTTCTTTGTTTTTCTGTAGATGAACCGGCAGTTGCTACCATTTGCCTCACCCATGAATGCATCATTGCAGGTTTAAGAACAAGATAACAGGCTTTACAATGCAATAATAAGAACGTTTGAAAGCATGATTGCCCTCTTTATTTTTAGCGAATGAAATATTGGAAACTTTGGACACGACAGTCGACCCGTGCGAGGATTTCTATCAATACGCTTGCGGCGGTTTCATTAAAAATAATGAGATTCCTGATGATAAAGTGTCTACCTCAGTTACTGATGATATTGAAGAGAATATGTTGATAAAGCTGAAAGGTAAGAAGCTCCGAATTCTCTTTGATCGTGAATGAAGTAAACCACTTATGAAAAGTTTTTTTTCTTGATAGATTTGATAACTACTGATAAAACATCTTTCAAGCTAAAATCGTTTACGAAACTTAAAGATATGTATTCTTCGTGTGTAAATTTGAGTAAGTTGTTTTTCAAATAATAATTATTATAAATAAATATGTTACGGCTTGCTTTAATTATTTAGATAGGATGAATAAAATATAATTAAAGGTATAAATGTTAATTTAAGGCAGGATCGAGGAACTGGGTGCTAAACCTATGGAACAAATGCTGGATCGTCTTGGCGGTTGGCCAGTTGTTGAGGGTGATGCATGGGACGAGATATCGTTTGACTGGAAAGAAACTTTGTATAGGTTCAACGAAGAAGGTCTCGGTATCAGCCCCCTCTTCAGTTTATCCGTCGTGGAAGACATGCAAAACTCCTCCAGAAGAGTTATCTCGGTCGTAGGCCTATATTCTCTATCACCTATTTTAATAGCTTTCTGTTATTTCCCCCATTCCCATTTATTGTTTCTATATCATAAAACTCTTTAAAATCATATGATGAATTTGCGCGATAGCGAGTTATATTTCATGGCGTCATGGTCAGATTCGAATTTGATATCCCACCTATAGACATTGCATTTTCCCTACGGGTCGGGCTCCTGGGTAAATATGCCCATTTTGCCAATGGAAAACGCGCCCTTAAATTTGCGTTTCAGATTTGAATTGTGAATAAAGTGATAATACAGCAAGCATTATATGAAACATACCATTTTTATATCATTTACAGTCCTCATCCGATAAGTTAAACCTCGACCTTGAAGGGAAGAAATTTATTCTATTGCTAAAATGGGAGACAAGAGGATGAAAAAAAAATCTGATGTAGTGCAGGGAAGTACTAGTACTACATCAGATTTTTTTTCATCCTCTTGCCTCCCATTTAGCAATAGAATAAATTTCTTTCCTTCAAGGTTTAACTTATCGGATGAGGACTGTACCAATACATTTTTGATATAATCGGTCAAAATTTGTTTTCTTTTAAACTAATTAATTGACGTAAAAATTAGAACTTTGAAGATGCTTTGTAATTTTATAAAGGGATGGAAGGTAATGTTTTCCATATGTTGCCCGTTAAATATTCAAGACTAGCGGACCCGACAATGCTTCGCTATTGCTAAATATGAGTATATAATGTAGTATATGAATTAAATAAATTCAAATGAAGTTCGATATTAAACCTAACCTAACCTAACCTACCCTACCTACATGTCAGATTTAATTCAAACTACTCTCTAATAAAAACAAGCTGAAATTTTCAGCGAAATCGGTCGAGTAGTTTTTGAGTTTATAGGGGACTCACATATAGGGGGTTCGGAAAATGTAGAATAATAATTACATTGTGAGATTCCATACATGAATCTAAGCAAAAAATTCCTTATCGAAAATGTCTAAAACTCTTGTATCATAAAATTTTGTATGACGTCCTTACGTCATTTATGAACTTTCTCACCAACACTTCACATAATGAACTGCGCTATGCCACGAGAAAACGCTGGCAATTGTTGAGATTAAATGACGTTTTCCGCCAGCGTTTAGAAAACTTCGCGTGATGTTTAGACCCTTAAAAGTTGAGTTTTGAATATTTTGCATAAGGAACTTTTTATTTACTTTGATGTGAAGAATCATGCTAGGTATTTATTATCCCTCATTTTATGAAAACCCTATATAGATAAGCTTGCGCATGTAATTTGCGCTACGTGTTGTTAGAACTTAACCATTCCGAGGGTTTTCCTTTCCTTTAGAACAAATCGCTTCTTACCTTCGTCGTCGTCTTTTCTTTAGAAACCTAATAATATGAGGGCAAAATTTATTTTATAGAATTTCTTTAGTTATTATTATTATTATTATTATTATTATTAGTAGTAGTAGTAGTAGTATTTTGCTCGGCAGATTGATAAAAGCACACAGACACTCACCACAGTGACATACATTTTAAAGTTTTTTCTCGCTTTTCCACATATTTCTTGTGATTTAGCAAGTTTACAGGGTAGTCCTGAGTTCAGGACTCGCATTTTTAAGACCTGATTGTATAGAAATAATGAGCATAAACAAATTTTGATCATCTCGCGTGCGATGTTTTAATTTATGTATGTACGTATTGACAATGATGTTTACTGCAAAGCACGTCCGAAATAAAAATGGATGCCCTTCAATAAAGCTCTAAATTAGTTTTGCTCTCTACTAGAGAGCCAAGTGTTCTACTAACAAGGGAATCCCTCGAACATGTATGCCACAGATTTCCACGAAATTGAAATATGTTATCATCTGAAGCTACTATAGATGCTTGCAAAATAAGAGAGTGCGAAATTGTGTTTCTTCAAAATAAACCGCGAAAACGAAAAAATTTCAGCATACGTAGCCATACAATGTTAAAGCGGTTAGGCTATGTGGAGTTCCCTTGTAAGTGCTCTACCATCCAATTGAAATTTGCGTTTAGAATTTTAGTTTTATCACATATTTAGGTTTGGAATTAAAAAGTTTTAAATAAGCCACGATGTTATTAGTGGATAACGTTTCGATTTAAATAAAGTTGATACCGTCTGTCTAGCTGGTGGTGCTGTTTCAAACATTATAACACACCTTTGTAACAGGGAAGAGGTAAAACATTGTTTGTAACGTTGCAACAATGAAAATAAGCTTATGTATTGCAGGAGTTTTTCTAAGGACAGACATAGTGCCACTATGTAAGCGTTCTTAAAGAATTTCGTACGGTGTTTCTCTGTTATTAAGCATAAAATTGTATTATTATCTATGAGATAAAAACGAAGCGCGCATGCTCAAGCTAGTATCAATCCGCTTGAAAAAGAAACTGAAACTATTCTAAGGCCTCTATTTGGTTGCTTGTATTTGAAACTTCCAACTAATGTAGGTTAGGTTAGGTGTTGTGAAGGTGCGTGATAGCATCGTGAGTGAGATCATGAATTAAAATTCGATTTGCAGGTGTTTTTCTGTTTTGAATTACTGCCTGATTTATAAGTGTACCTAATAGCGCAAGAGAAATTCTGCGCTTTGGTGCTATTTTACAAAACAAATATCCGAAGAGAAAGAGCTTATTTTTTATAATGAATTGGAGCGACATGGTGAAACGATAAAACTAACGCATGCGCGTTTCGACTTCAGCTCATTTTTATCGAGATGCGGGTATAGCTCACTTTGTTTATATGAGTTTTTAAAGTTATAATCTCATAAAATGCGAGTCATGAATTCAGGACCACCCTAAATAGAGATTTCCTCAAAAGTAAATCTCTTTGTATACTCCTCCCTAACCTAATTTCTCTCCTTTAAACATTTTAAATGTATATGTAGAAAAGTAATATTCATGACTCATGTCGTAAATATAATTTCTTTGCTCTCGTATTGGCTTCAGATGGATCAACCTTATCTGGGGATGCCCGATCGTGCTTTTCTTTTGAAAGGCGTCAACGACACGTTGGTCCAAGCCTATCTGACCTTGATGGTAGATGCGGCCACACTCCTTGGGGCTGCGAAAGAGACGGCCCAAGTTGAACTCCTGGAAGTGCTTCATTTCGAGATAGCACTAGCTAACGTAAGACAGCGGAGTTAATATTAAAATCATGCTAACGCACAAATTGCGGGGTCATTAATGACGATATACGAGAGCGAGTCAAAAATTATTTACACTTTCGCCGTAACAAACCTTCAAGACTGTGGTCTTGTGTGCGAAATTTGATTCCGATCGCACAAGTCTGTGCGGCCCAAATCGACGACCTCGCAAAGCATCCTTGAGCGGCCTAAACAGATGAAAGCATCCAGTACCTCAAAATTCAACTTTCACACACTCCGACCAGAGAAATCGGATCACATCTCGTTGTTCCTCCTTAGGAGCGGAAATGTTTACACTATTTAGAGGAACGGAAATAGTCGGAAGGTAAATGACGCGATTCGAGACCGTTTAAGAATAACGGCCTTTCTTTAACGGTCTCTCGACGCGATCGAGATCAAATTTCGCACACGCGACCGCAGTCATACCATCTCTAAGCATGCATGCGAACAAGGCAATATGACGGACAAGAAGGTGTATATAATTTTTGACTCGCCCTCGTATTTCTGTCAAAATAATTAACTAACCCCATATCAAAACAATTAACTCTAAATTTACAAACATATTCAATTTCTTCACCAGTTTTCTTTGCCGCTTGAAGAATTTCGAGACCACAATAAATTATATAATAAATTTGATGCCGTGAATCTTTCTACTATAGCTCCGCAGGTAACGACTGAAAAATAAAGAATTAAGAAATTTTTGAATCTTTATTTTTTATTATTAATAACATGGCTACTTTATTTTTAGCGTTATGTTTTTTATACTTAGATTGAATGGCAAGAATTCCTGGAAAATATTTTACACCAGAATATTACAGAAGACGAAATTGTAATTGTTTCTTCACCCTCTTACATTGAAAACGCTTTTGAACTCTTCCAGAATACTCCAAAAAGGCCAGTTTCTTAAAAATTTCTCTTATTCAAATATTTTATTATTAAATGAAACGTCGAGGTTAATCACCAAGCTGAGGGGAAGGAGAATTAAATTCAAATAAACGTTTAGATTGCTACAGAAATAAGATTCCTTGCAGGATATTTAGAGGCGGTCTAATGACAAAAGGACCCGGAGTTCTCCAACAATATTTTTGCCGCACGTCAGGATTCATTTTTAGTTCCAGAAAATAGTCAACATTAGCCAAATCATTCTAAAATATTCTGAATGATTCCAAAATATACAAAATTAAATACTATGATTTTTTCCAAGAATTCTTACAAGTAATAATTTCGTAACGAATAGATGATGGAAAAATTCAAATCAAAATCGAATTTATTTTTTTAAATGAACACAAATTTTAAAGATAATACGAGGGGCGTTCAAATTTGACCTGAACATTATTTTTTGTAAATTTCATTGTCGTAAAAATCTAAACTTTCATTGTTGGGATGACAACTACCGCCTGTCGTGCAAATGCAGCACCACTTATCCTGTTGCCATGCTAACCGATGGTTTGTTTAAACTAAATGGCGGACAGCGAAGTGTCGACCAAAGTGAAACAACGAATAATCATCAAGTTTCTCCACAACGAAGGTGTGAAAGGATTAGAAATTCATGAGAGACTTCAAAGGCAGTTCACCGAGTTATGTTTGTCACGATCATCCTTCTTTGCTTGGTGCCAAAAGTTTGAAGAAGGGCGAGAATCCCCGGCAATGAACCTCATAAGGCAAGGCCAGCAACTGCTGTTAATGATGGCATCATCGCACGAACAAATGAGCTGATAAGGGATAACAGGCGGATTCACGTCCGAGAATTGACTTCAATACTGAACATCAGCATTGACAGTGTCGAGACTATCATCCACGATAAGCTGAAATTCAACAAGATCTGGGTCCCTAAGCAACTCTTCGAGGATCACAAGATCACCCGAGTGCAAATCTGTTCGATGCTGTTGCAGCGATATGACAGGGAAGGTGACAGCTTCCTAAGGCGTGTTGTGACTACCAACGAGACATGGATTCATCGCTATACTCCTGAAAGCAAGCGTGCGAGCATGGAGTGGCGACCTACTGAATCACCACGTTCCAAGAAATTCAAGATGACACCGTCGGCAACGAAAGTGATGGCGACTGTATTCTGGGATATTAAGGATGTCATTCATGTCGATTTTCTAGAAGAACGTCGAACCATAAATGCACCCTACTACTCGTGCAGGAACATTTTGAGGATGTCCCTGAAGCCGACATTAAGGAAAAAGTGACCAGGACTCCTTACCAGTGTTATTTTTTCCTGCAAGACAATGCCAGACCGCACATAGCCAAACTGACTATGGACACATTGACGGAATAAATAGGACATCTTACCACATCCTCTATACAGCCCTTGCGACTATCATCTTTTTGGACTATTGAAAGAGTTCTTGAGAGGGCAGAGGTTCGGCTCCAATGAGGAAGTGAAAAGGCTGTCCTGACGTGGTTTCGACATCAGCCTGAAGATTTCTACAGAACCGGTATCCAGATGGTCCCAGAGCGCTGGAAAAAATGTGTAGAGAATCAAGGAGAATTCTTTGAGAATTAACTGTGCGTTTGTGTTTTTGTAGTTTCCTGATTTTATAAAAAATAAAGTCCAGTTCAAATTTGAACGCCCCTCGTATTTAGACTGAAAAAGAAAATTAAACATGTAATGTCTTAGAAGTTTATTAGTCCTTTTCAAAAATTACTTACTCTAGTAATGGATGTTCCCCCCCTCCCCCCAGCATCTTCTACCCGCAAATCATTGGTTTCCACATTTAATGCCAACGGATGTTATACAGAGTAGAAAGGAAAGTCTGGTCCTTTTCAGATAACTTAAGAACGGGTGATGCAATATATTTCTACAGATTCCTTCCTCAATAAAGTTAAGATTAATGTTCCGACCCAAATTAGCGTTACGGGTAATGCAATAATTTTGATTTTGCATCATACAAAATATTCTCGTTTTGTGATTTTAAATACTGCGAAAAGCTTGCACGTGCCGTGTTTCTGGCCCAACATTCGATTGTGAATAAGGAAACGCATAGACGCTGTGTTTACTTCACATATTGAGAGGCTCGAAACCTGTGCTTGTATCTCATACTTCATTTACCATAAGCCATTACTATGAATTACCAATGCACAGGATTCTATAGAGTCGTCCATTGATAACTAAATAAAAAGTTCATGTACTGAATAAAATATTTTTTTTATTTGCTGCACTTAAAAAATATTTTAATGATTCAATGCTTCGGACTGCAGTTTCGAAATTAAGTCACTTTTTTCAGTGATTTTACAATTTGGTTTTGCATTTGTAATTATCGTTAACTTAGGCTATGATGTCTTGATTGCACTTTATTCCTTTCAATTCCACATTTTTGACATTATTTGATTAATGTAGTATTGTGCAATAAATATGTATCTCTTATAATATTTTTAGGGTTATGGCTAATTACCTGATGTGGAGGGCCGTAATGTCCACAATAAATCTTCTGGGGAAACAGTTTCGTAATCTTGAACTACAATATACGGAAAAATTGACAGGCCAATCAAAAGAGACCTCCAGGTAACAGAGTTGAAATAGATCTAAAGCATAAATCTTTAGTAATATTAATTTACCGTTAATACCTTGTCATGGTTAGGTGGTTATTTTGCATGGAAACTGTTTCCATGACAATGCCATTTGCTGTAGGTGCCATTTATATTCGAAGATATTTTCATGAAGAAGCCAAACAGTCTGTAAGCATTCATTTCAACGACACATTTATTTTCTATGTGCATATATTTCTGTTTATTGTCAGATGTACCTAGAAAATAAATTAAATAATTAAATAAAATTGCTTAAATACTAGAAAGTAAAATGGTATCACAAAAGTTCTTTGACTAAATAGGTCGTCAATATGGTGAACGAAATTCGAAATGCTTTTCATTCTATTCTGACCGAGATCGACTGGATGGACGAGACCACACGCAACAGAGCTTTACGCAAAGTAAAAATGACCAGTTTGAAATCTTCCTTTCTTCGTATTATTATAAAAATAACAGAGATAGATCACAACAGGTGTATCTGATGACAGCGGGACATATCTTTGTCCATGCGTGGGATATAGACAAAGGGGCCATATTGATCATCATTAGGTGTGAGAAAAATTTATTAGTGCATTTTTAATATGTACACACCATTTGCAATTA
>JAHWFO010008967.1:1557508-1567793 GCA_023313115.1 Rhysida immarginata
ATTTGCGTATAAAAATTTCCTTGACCAATTATTCTTTTTAACTCTGTGGAAGGCCAACATTTTATTATCACTGTCAAAAGAGAGCGATTTCAAAGCATTTTATGCATCCGGGATGTCCCTTCCCGTTATTTTCATCCTTTGTAGAGAATATTTACGGAGATTAGATGCAACCGAAAAAATTTCACTATACCTTTATCACTCTTATTAAATATAAAGAAGGTCTCTTTTACCACAACAAAAGTAATAAAGAGTATAACAAAAACAAAAATAACAGAAAAATACAACCTGGAAGCGCTTTTCGAGAGCAAAGCTCTCATCATTCGGCAGGAACCAAGGAGAACACGTGGAAAACCCAAAGTGAACTGATTAGAAACCGAAGAAAGCGGTTTATATAGCGAGAGAAATACAAGGCAGATCAATATTAGAAAAGAAATAAAAACAATAGTATTGGTTGGCTAATTGAGACCACCACTGAATTACAGGGGAATCACCAAGAGGGCCTAAGTCGGAGTTTAATAACGTGTTGTTCTTGGACTTATGGATAGCCATGCTCTCGAAAGCATCTAACAAGTGTTTTTTATTGATAGATTTTAACAGTTTTAAGTTGTCGACAATTGCCCGTCTTGAAGTGAGGGCTGTAGATCAAACCAAACCTGGTCTACAACGAATTGGTTAAACTTGGGCCGAAGGATAGTCTGTAACATGTGATAGCATCGATTGGAATTAACCCTTACTGTCTGGCCATCTTCTTCAAAAAAGTATGGACCCCATATACCAAATTCGGCAATGCTACACCAAACAGTAACATGAGGGCTGTGTAGTGGTCGCTGGTGAAGTTCTCGAGGCTTACGTTCAGCCCAGTACCGAAAATTTTGCTTATTTACAGTTCCTGCCAAGTGGAAGTGGGCCTCATCAGAAAAAATCACAACAGCTTTAGGGGAAATGTTCTGAAGAATTTCTTCACACACAAACACACACTTGAAAAAAAAATCTCTTTCCTTTAGTTCTTGTGTAATCTTAATTTTGTAGGGATACAGTTTGAGATTATTGAGCAGGATTCTTCTTACGCTCAGATCAGACAGGCCCAGGGAAGCTTCATGTTTCACTGCTGAACGCTTTGGCGATTGCAGCACAGAAGCTCTCACACGTTCTGCATTGTCTGGCGTTGTTACGGTCCGAGATCGGCCAAGAGATTTTCTTTTTAATGCCGAACCTGTTGCTCTAAAATTTGATATCCCACATATTAACTGTGTCTTTATCTGGAAAAGAAACATGTCGGCCAAGTGCGAACAGAGTACGAAATGCACGCTCTGTAATAATCACAGAACCACCATTGCGAATAAATTCTTAAAAACACCCCAATAAAAGCACGATGCTCACCAAGTCAAACAATCACTGACAATGTCGACTGCTATCAATTGATGCACTCTCTACTGCCGTAACCCAACAACCGCTAGTCCGGTAGCTTCCCCAAATAGGGGAGGTCTTTATACGAGGTCCGGACCATGTATACAAAGACATTCAAGAACGTCATATAGCATCTGCAACACTTTGCACTGGGATCATAGAAATATCCATTAATACAACTCCTGTAATTGTGCGTCAAGGTATGTGAATAGCCATGCAGAATTCTTGTTAGTTTGGTTATCATTTAGGTATTCAGTTTGAGTATTCACATTACGTCCATCTTGTGAGTGCCCAGCGGATTCCGTGGTTACTGTCTCTTAAATAGAAACAGATGAGAGTGTTCGTCTGTCTGCAGCTGCAATAGCAGTTTGCTAAAGGCGAAGACAAATTTCCGGACGATGAATCTTGGTTACACCACTATGATCCGTAAGGCAAGTAAGCCAGCACCACAGGAAATCACCTTCCTCACCTACACCGAAAATCGACGGTTAAGGTTCGAAAGTTGTCAAATCGACGGTTAAAGTTCTGCTCATTTCCTTATCCAATACCAATTTGAGGATCTACCACATAGAGTCACAGCGCAGCATTATCACAGTTTATGGATCATATTTATCTATTGACTCTGGTATTACTCATACACGTCCTGAAAATACTGCAGCAACATAACCAGAAAAAAGTGGTTGGAGTCTTGACAAGGATAACGCACGGCCTGATATTGCGAACATAGTGCATACACTCATATGTTACGAGGTAGAAACAATAAAATGTTCCACACCCTTACTTTTTCATGGCAGAAACGTTTGACCAATTGCGTTCTTTGTGATTGAGACTATTTTGAAAATGCGCGGTCCATTGAACAATCTTCGTATTTTTTAATCAGATAGTATTTTGCGTTGTTTCCCTATATTGTCTTATTATTTTATTAAGTGTATTGAAGATGATTAATCGAAGAGAATTTCATATCTTCTCCATATATTTCTTTGTTTTTCTGTAGATGAACACGCAGTTGCTTCCATTTGCGTCACCCACGGATGCATCATTGCAGGTTTACGAACAAGAAAACAGGCTTTACAATGCAATAATAATAAAGTTTGAAAGTATGATTGCGCTCTTTATTTTTAGCGAATGAAATATTGGAAAATTTGGACACGACAGTCGATCCGTGACAGAATTTCTATCAATACTCTTAAAATTCCTTAAAAATCACGAGATTCCTGATGATAAAGAGTCTATCTCAATTTCTGATGATATTGAAGAGAATATGTTCATAAAGCTGAAAGGTAAGAAGCTCCGAACGCTCTTCGATCGTGAATGAAGTAAACCACTTTCTTTCTTAATAGATTTGATAACTACTGATAAAACATCCTTCAAGCTAAAATCGTTTACGAAACTTAAAGATATGTATTCTTCTTGTCTACATTTGAGTAGGTTGTTTTTCAAATAATAAAGTTAATAATTATTATAATTAAACATTATATGGCTTGCTCTAATTTTTTAGATAGGATGAATAAAATATAATTAAAGGTATAAATTGCTAATTTAAGGCAGGATCGAGGAACTGGGTGCTAAACCTATGGAACAAATGCTGGATCGTCTCGGAGGTTGGCCAGTTGTTGATGGTGAAACATGGGACGAGAAATCATTTGACTGGATAGAAACCTTGTATAAGTTCAGTTTATCCAGCAGCGAAGACATGCAAAACTCCTCCAGGAGAGTTATCACGGTCGTAGACCTATCTTCTTTTCATACATATATCATTTACTTCACTAGCTTCCTGTTATTTCCCCATTCCCATTTATTTTTTCTTTATCATAAAACTGTTTAAAATCATTTAAAGAATTTGCGCGGTAGCGAGTTATATTTCATGGCGTCATGGGCAGAGTCGAATTTGACATCCCACGTATAGGTATGACATCGCATTTTCCCTACAGATCTGGCCCCTGGGTAAATGCCCATTTTGCCAATGGAAAACGCGCCCTTGAGTTTGCGTTTCAGATTTGAATTGAGAAAAAGTGATAATACAACAAGCATTTTATGAAACATACAGGTATTTTTTATACCATTTACTATTTACCAATACATTTTTGAGATAATCTAGATTAATCTATATAACAAGATTTAGAACACATCTACAAGGTAGACATTATTTCACGACTCGTATTTTTTAAGACATGGCGGTATATAGAATAATCATAAACAACTTTTGATCATCTCGCGATCGATATACGAGGGGCGATTGATAAATAAGGTCTCCATGGCTGTAACTTTTTTATTTGTTAACCGATTTTCAAAATTCTTTTTGTATCTTATACACACATTTGTCCTGTACATAATACACTATTCACTTTTTGACATAGTTCCCATCCCTTTCCACTCATTGCGCCAACGCGTGACTAGTTGGGTGAACCCGTCGGAGAGGAATTCCGGAGTTGTTGTCGACACCAGGATTGAATGGCAGCTTTGGACCCTCTTCTGGAGTACTATAACGTCCGCCGCACACGAGCCACCACACACCCAGAGACCGTTAAGTGAAGAGACTTGGCATTTCGAGCTACTTCCTGTAATGAGTTTTCGACTAAAGTAATTTTCGTAAATCTGACTGTTGGTGCGATTAACCAGACGGCGCTGTTTGAAAGTTCGGTTTCATTTTCTCTCGTTGCGTTGATTACGAGACGAGACGTCAAGGAGAAAAATTTAATTTCATGCAGAGACCGTTAAAGAAAAATTTAGCTTTCTAACGATCTCTGGCTTCAAACCTTCAAACCTTAGCAATTAAATTAACGTTTAGCTTATCAGAGGGTCACTGATATATTTTTAAAGTGGCTGATTCCTTAATTCTGAGTTCTGTCTTTAAATTACCATCACTTTGAATCACTTTAATGAGGTGCACTTTTTTACAAATCGTAGTGGATTGCAAAATAATTTTTTATGCATTACAACAATTGTAGCAAATATGACAGTTAAACAAACCTATTTTTAAATGTCTGATGTTTTGTCACTTCTAAATGTGATGTTATTAATGATGCTATTGATGATGTGAAAGCCGTGGTCCGGTGAAAATACATACTTTTTTTTTAATATAAATTTTCAGTTAAAATTTAATGTTTTTCATTGATTTATATATTGAGAATGCCAAAATATTTGATGAAAATGATGGTACATTTAGTTGTATACTTGTTAACAAGAAACCTGTTTTTATAGTGATATTTCCAAGATGTAATCAAAATATTATAAAAGCTTCTTATTGTGAAATTTTGTTTTAAATTATTAATCGTAACTTATTGTAATCATGTTTTCTTTATTTTCATTTTTTTAAAAAAAATGTATAATATTATGTATTATATAAATATTTCATAAAGTAATGTATAATTAGAGTTTATAAATATTTATTTTATGTAACGTAACATTTTTGATAAATCTTGCTTATAAAAGCAAGGAAAATAAATATATTTTTAATCATCAGAACATTGTATTGTATCTAATTTTGTTAAAAAATTAAAGAATTTATAGTAAAATAGTAAAAATTAAAAAATAAAAAAAAAATAAAAATAGTAAATATTAGGATCTTATTTAAATAAAAAAACAAATATAAATTTTATACTAAGCAGCAAAGCCTAGTATAAAATTTAGAGGTTACGAGATTAGAGGCAAAGTCGGCTTTGTTGCTTAGTTGACGTCGTTTAATGGCGCCGAAACTTGGGAGTTGTTACGTAAATCATCAACTGTCCCTTGGTGGATGTTACGTAAATCATTAATTGTCCCATGATCATGGTGACGTAAATCATCAATTGTCCCTGAAGTGTTGGTGCGATTAACCAGAGGGCGCCACGCTGCAAACTCATTACATGATTTAGTATAGGAAAAGAGGAAATGCCAAGTCTCTTTACTTAACGGTCTCTGCACACACAAGAGGCGTTGCAGCGCCTACAGTTCAAAGATGAAAAATTGCAGTTCAAAAATGAAAGACTTTGCACATTGCGACTTTCACCACTTCCCAAAGAAGAAAGAGCCCCTTAAAAAAGGGACATGAGTTGGTTCTGACGGCGAGGTAAACGCTGCCATTCAATCCTGGTGTCGACAACAACTCCGGAATTCCTCTCCGACGGGTTCACCCAACTAGTCACGCGTTGGCGCAATGCTTCGAATGGAATGAGGACTATGTCGAAAAGTGAATAGTGCATTACGTAGAGAACAAATGTGAGTATAAGTTACAACGAGTAAATAACAAGAATGATTTTACCGCCAAAGCGGATAAAGGGAGTACATTTTCATGTTATAGCATCGTACATGGATATATTGAATTAATCAACATTTTAAAACACTTAAGAGAAAATAAATAAATATGAAAACTTAATTGTAAATTACTATTTAAGTAAGCTAAAGTATAGAGAAAATTTAAACGAATAAACATGAACTGAAAGGTAAATGGAGAGGGAGTTATTCCTCATACATTTAAAAAATAAAAGTTCTTTAATTTGTAAGAATTCCCACATAATGTTAAACGAAGTGAGCCTCAATTGCTGAAGCGTTGTGTGTAAGCACCTATTATTTTTTAATATTAAATTACTAAAGTGTTTCTACGTTATCGTCTACTATCGAAGCAAGCGATTAACTGCTATTAATTAGCAATATGTATAACAGTAATGAGTTTTAGATAACATTAAGCCTAACAGCTCTTGATACAAATAAGCTATGGATAACAATAGATCTAACAACTCGTAATGATTGGTTGATTTATTACACGTCCTATCTTAGCATTGAAAGTTCTAACAATACAATATTGTACCATTAGGGCACATGCAACAAAACCAATTCCCACTATCATTATTTTCTCGTTACATTCACTCATGACACGTTGTTATGAGGTGTTTGATATATTACATGTCATATCTTAGATATCTTAGCATTGAAAGTTCCAATGGTACCATGTGATACCACATGGTACCATTAGGGCACGTATTACTAAACCAATAACCATTATCATATTATTTTTCATCAATAATTTAAACATCTGAGGTATGGCGTGTATAAAATCCTCATAGAACATCCAATTATTATTCTTTAACGATTATTACGCCAGTAAGAAAGATAGTCCCAGACTGCGAACTGGGTACTGCTCCAGCCAGCCCTAAGGGCATGTAATTAGCGTAATGCTTCCATGTCCGCAGTGGCGCAATTGGCTGGCGCATCTGCACGGTGAGCAGAAGGTTCCTGGTTCGATCCCAGGCTGTGGAATTTTCTTTCCTATTTTTAATCAACATTATCATTATTTACTCGTTATATTCACTCATGGCACCCTTGTTACGAGTTGTTTGTTCTATTACATGCCATATCTTAGCATTGAAAGTTCCATTTGGTACCATTAAAACACATACTACTAAACATTTCACACCAACATTATTTACGCGTTATATTCATTTATTAGACATCCTTACACGTACACGTGCCATTAAACCAATACCTGCTATCACTAGTTACTCTTATATATTCGTTTATATGTTGTGACGATTTGTTTTTGATATATTACATGCCATATCTGGTTATAGGAAATTTTTAAGGGGGTATCATAATGGTACCATTAAAGCAAGTGCCATTACAGTGCGTACTTATTCCGGCTATCTCACGTTCGTACTTGTTCGTGCTCTGTCCCATATTAATGGATTGGTGAAAACAGACTTTGAAAAAGTTAATTCATTTTCAAGTTATCGTAATAAATACTAAGCTCCCTAGGAATAAAAAAATTCTCTTGATTTAGAGACCGAAATACCCTCTCAATAATCGTCAAACACGTGCATTAGCGTTTAGAGCACGCGCAGAGCCGAACCCATTTATGTTCTCAGCACGCGTTTTCCCGAATGCGAGGATAATTCGTGTCTTCCAGCAATTCAATACATGCACTCTTTCTATGGCAACGCAATGAATTGTGGGATTGTCTACAGACAGACGGACGGACGGACGGACAGCTGGATAAACCGATCACGGACAGCTAAAAAGAATTTTGAAAATCGGTTATAAAATAAAAAAGTTACAGCCATGGAGACCTTATTTATCAATCGCCCCTCGTATTAACTTATGTATGTATTGACATTGATGCTTCACAGCGAAGCACGGACCATTTCTCCAATGAAGATGAACGACATCCAATTACAAATTGTGTTTTCGTTTTATCATACATTTAGGGTTCGAATTAAAAACTTTTAAATAAGCCACGATGTTATTAATAAGTTCGCTTTTCGATTTAATTAAAATTGATACAGTCTTTCTAGCTGGTGGTGGTGGTTCAAACAATGTAACACATCTCTCTGTAATGTTGTTGGTTAACGTTGTAACAATGAAAATAACCTTAAAGGTAAGCTCCACACCCAAAACAACTTTGTTTAAAATGAAAGATGAAAGTCTCAATAACAAGGCAGCATGTATAAAAATTTTCAATTCGTACTCAAAATTGAAAAAATATATAAAAAAACTTTTATTTTTATACCTCCCCCTGCGATGGACACTGGCGTCATGGTCCGGCAACTGTTACGTCACAAGAAGTGCGAAGGTGTTGCCGAGAAGTGCGAAGGTGTTTCGAATTCGTGACGTCACACATTGGACGCTATCGGTTAGTTGTCACTTGGCGTTGGGCATCGCAATGGACTATGAATATGAAACAAGACCGGTAGTCACGACTGCGAGTTTGATAACAGTGACAGCGATATATAAGGGCCATTAGCAGAATTAAATGCTACTGCAACTTCTGCGATATACCTCCCTATGCATTAAACCGTGAAACGGGATCTTCTGCTTACCGTGCGGCGTGTGCCTTACACAGAAGATAGATAGGCCTAACTCCTCATTCCTTCGGCGTTTAACGAGTGCTGTTGCGGTCGTTGTTCTTGAAGAATGCCAGGCCTGTTTAGAGTTGGAAGAGCATCTAGTTCCACCTTATACGTGAGCTAGTTTCAACGAATTTCTTGTTTGAATTGATACTAAATTTAAAACGGCGGATGCGTAGACAAAGCAAGACGCTTCAAAATGAGCACACGATGCTGTTTGGAGTTGGATACCAGTTCCCTCGCTGTCAAAAACTAATCCACTGTTTTTTAATCGATTCTGATTCTGGAAATCTATGAAACGTGAAATATCTATCCGACTGTCTATTTACACATCCAAACAGAGAACAAATTGAAGGCATTCCGACATAAAACAGGTTAGCAAAATCTTACGATATGTAAAAACGTTCTAAGCGACTAAAATCTCGGCGACTCAAATTGGTTTTTGCGGACATTTATTAAAATTAACGTTCGCGGAGCTCCGAAATTACGAGCTACGTTATTCGTACCACGCTCAAGGTTTGTGGCCGTTCGGCTTGAGCTCGTATCTATTCCACGATGTGGGTTTCATCCTTGTTAAAAAGCCCGGACATTAAACTTGGAGGGAAAGGAATTATTTTACCGCCTATCATTTTAATTCAGTCGTAATTAAATCTTTCTTCTTACTCCGTAACGAACAGTGTTGGAAGCTTTTATTTCACAATTAACGATAATTGACTATTGGCTATAATTTGGAGCTTACGTTATTTTTCAGTGCCTCGTATTTAGTTTTACGAAGGATGCGAATCTCATGGGCGTCCTTGGAATCAGGTTTGTTGTAGAAAACACCATGAAAACAAACACCACGGGTTTGCTGACCTATTCATGACTTCTGTTTTCCCACCACAGATGGAGTCTTCCAACGGGACAACGCTACTTGTCACAAATTTTGGTCGTATACGGTTTTCATGTAGTTCATTATAAATTTAGATCCGGTTTTCATAATAGATATAACAGATTTACTCTTCATTTCTTTTTCTAAGATGTAACAAAATGATTTTCCCTCAGGTGAACGGCATAAACACACAAGGAGAAAACATCGCTGATAATGGAGGCATAAAAGAAGCTTATAAGATTCGATGTTTCTTCCAGTTGATGTTATTTATATTGAGCTGTGATATATTAAATCTAAAAAATATGATTTTTCTGTTCTAATTAGGCTTACGAGCAATGGGAAAAAAAAGAACGGAGTCGAACCACTACTTCCAGGATTAAATTTTACTCAAGAGACAACTATTTTGGCTGAGTTCAGCCCTTGTAAGAATTTTTTACTCACTTTAAAGCGTTTTCCAAGACCATTTATCATTTAAATTATTGAAAAATTTTCCGGAATAAAGGCACAAAAGTAAACAGAATGGTGAAAGAGTTTATTTCTTTTATTTAAATTATAATTTTGAGCGTGCACGTAATTTAACTTTCTTTTTAGACCTGGTGTACCAAGGAAAGACCAAACTCTCTTCATGTGAGAGTGATAACCGATGTTCATAGCCCTGAACGTTTCAGGTATGCATTATTAAGGAGGACGTATAATTTTTACAATTATTCTAAGGGATAAAAATAATTCAGTAAACTGAATTCGACAAAACTAAGCTTCAGACTTATTATGTAATTCGATATAATTTGCCTATTAACGTAAAAACATGTTGCTTGTATGACATTTAATTTACTGATAGATTTATTTATAGTTATATCGATTAGAAATAGATTGCATTAAAAAAAATTTCTAACTAACAGGATAAATGCTCCTATGATGAATTCGCCTGATTTTGCTGAAGATTTCTCATGTCCTCATGGATCTCCGATGAATCCTATAAAAAAATGTCAAGTGTGGTGACAAAAAAAAGCCGAGGACAATTTATTGGCTACTAAGAAATGTATATAAGAATCAATATTACTGCGGGGGCAATGAGAAAGGTCAACTCTCATTTGTGTCTACGCCTTTCGAAAATCACGTCATCATTAATTAAAGCCTCGTATAAACTAACAGTTGTTACCCGCGGCTTCGCCCGCCCGCGCCATCTGTT
>JAHWFO010008967.1:1567893-1672788 GCA_023313115.1 Rhysida immarginata
TTTTTGGCGATAGAGCAGGTCCTTTATTTATAAGCCTGCCCTGAAAATTTCAAGTCGCTAGCTCAAACCGTCTAGGAGGAGATAGAATTACAGATAAATAAATAAATAAATACACGCAAGAGTTTTAGTATATAGACAATAGAAGACCTAAAGAATCGTTGGGCCCAGTTACCTCTCATGTAAAATATTATTTAGAAATTCTAAAACTTTTATTAAGTGATATGAATATCATTTTTATTATTTTCATTATTGCAATAGTTAAAGTGTGCTTCCCAATTTATGGCATGCGCATTTTAAAAGGAGAGATGTTTGTTTAAATTTGCGACAAAATTTGCGACAAAATTGAGTGGAGAAAGCATTTCAGGCAATTATTAAAGAGGAGTGAGCTCTCGCTTTTCCATTCCTCTTTTACCGAAATAAATAACCATTGAATCTATTGGGAATTTAACCTACCAGGGGATCAGCCTACCGAGACTTTGCTTGGTCTTCCAAATTTGTTAGTAAATAGACAAATGCCTCCACCGAGCTGGCTGAGGTGTGGCCTCTAAAGAAAAATTCCTTAGAAAATCGAACCTTACCTAAACTTCAGCTAAAAAATTAGTGTATATTAATATGAAACACTGCATCATCGCATACAATGAGTGGTATTAGGAAAAATAAGCTGCTTATGAACGCCATTTTTTTTCAGACCGCTTTATGAATCAAAAATAAATATGCTGCCAATTTATCATTAGTAATAATAACTTTATAATTTTCTCTTTGTTGGAGCTTGATGCCAAAGCTTGTTGAATTATCTGCTTACTAAGCAACAGTGCGGAATCTACGAACTATTACAATCTACATACAAAATAGATGCATCATTGTCAGATTAAAATCGTAAACAATAAGAAAATGGTGCAAAGTGACTTATGGATGCATGTTATTACCATACACGGCCTTAGAGATGTTCTCGAAAAATCCAGTTCCCGTATCATATCATGAAATATAACAATTTTCTTGGTTAAAATTAACAGTGTTTGTAAATTTCGTTATAAAGTGTAAATAATAATGCGAAATTTTATAGTAATAAGAATTTTCCATTTTGCATCTTATATCATGAATGATCATAATACTTTGTACATAGAGCATTAATAGGAGAAATTGTATTCAAGATATATCACCAAGAGTAAAGTCTCAATTGTTGATAATAAATTTTATTTTAACAGTTTCTTTAATAAATTAGTTTCTTTCATCGATTCCCCTACAACAGAAAAAGAGTGCCATCAAGCGAAATAAGGCTAGAAATATCGTTAATCCTGCAACCCATATTTTCTGCCAAAATAAATACCATTTCTTTTTTACTTCAGCCATCACAGTATTAATGTACGGAACGGACTGTTTAAAATCATACAGGACAAATACAAATATCCATCGAACCCGCGACGCACGAATCCTCAGCGCACTCGGTAGATAACATTTTGAAATTCGCGGATAGAAACTTCAATTCATGCATGATAGATGGCGTTGTTAGTGAGAATACACTAGAGTACCTATAATAATAATATATTATAGGCACTCTAGAATACAATCACTCGACACAACCTTGTAATCTAATTCAATATGGAGTCAGGAATTTAGAGTATATCAAAAGGTGTTCAATGTGAAATGTTATTCAAAAAGTAATTCCTTTAAAATGGTTCAGACGGCTTTTCGTAAAGAGTTTGCAATCCGAGATGTGCCAAATATAAGTCAACAATACAACGTCGAGTTCAGAAATTCAGGCATTTCACGTGGACTTGACTCACTTCGATCTAACGTCCCAAAACGCCACGAGATTTTAATCAATCTCGATTGTCAGTATCAATTTTGACGTTGAAAATGAAGTCATGCATTCGAAATACGTATCCAGCGTTTAAATGTTGCGGACGTCTTTTGGGTTACAGGTTTTCCCTTCCTTTAATCATCATTTTGGCCATGTTCCCGAATAGATCTGGGAAGTCTGCCTATTATAACTTTAATTCATTTTTGATGCTCTATCCGAAGCTGAAGCCAAAATCAAAAAAATTTGAAAAAATTGCCAACGGAACGACCAACTTCGCAAATGCAGCAATGATATTTTTAACTGGCTTGTGCTTTAATATCGTTCTGACAACGCAGTATCACGCATCCTCAACTGGTTTGTTATTGTTTTCGAAATTTTACCTTTGTTAGGAAACAAGCAATTATATTATCGAGTCTGCGATTAATCAATAATTTTTAAAACGGAAAAATGAATTTTTGGAATTAATTATTTATTAAAAATATTAAATAAGTCCAAAATTTTAGACTTTAACAAAATATTCGTAAAAGCAAAGTCTTCAAAGTAGTACTCGTAGAAGAGATTTTGGTATAAGAAAAGAAGAACGGAGAATTCAGTTGAATTAGCTGCTTTAAAAGGACTTCAATAGAATTATTAAATGACAATGACAATAAATAAATTTCCAGGACAATTAACCCCAAATTCCCTATCTTCCCCTAGATTCGAGTAGCCCAGAGATAGATAAACGGACCAACAAACAGAATTGACATACTACCGATATACGAGATAGCTCAAAAAGTTCCTGGAATAAGGATGTAAAAACTGAAATACTGTATTATTAATGTAAAACATGCAATCAGTAACCCGCATTATGTCTCGGATGCAGTATTATTGTGGCGCGTGTGTTTCAAATACGCACATGACACGTTAAAGCCGGGTTTTCAAAGACGCGTTGTCTGCGTATTCGTGCGTATACGTTGCATGCGTCCGTATCCGTTCACGCAAGTCCAGTTTTCATAGCCACGTTGTGTGCGATTATTCGTTTTATTAGAAAATAGCTAAAATGAATATGCTTGAAAATATCGACGTAGATATTCTATTATTGGCATTATATCGGAGACATAAAAGAAGACGAAGAAGTAAAAGACGATGGTGGGTTGGCTCTTTACTTCAAAATCGAGCGAATAAAGAAGGGCGAGTTTAGAAATCTACTACATGAAGCGAGACTCCACGATCGAGACTCCTTTCAAAATTCCCTTGGCATATCTCCTGAGGTGTATGATAAGTTGCTGCAAATTGTGGAGCAAAGATTGTACAGATTTAATATTCCGTGTCTTTATATCGAGAATTTTTAGAATCGTAACGAACTGATTATGTTTTTACTTCTACATCTGTAGAAGCTCGTCTTCACACAAGACTTCATCTCCCGTTTATTTCGCACAATGCTACAAATTTTTCGAGGCTACACTCCCATTTGGTGCCGGGCCATTCCTTGGATTCTTGCCATTTCCACTGAAGAATTTCCCTGAAACCGAGAAGATGGAAAACCTGGCATCCGGATCAGAGGCCTCAGGAGTCGCCTCAGTTTCGAATTTTTTGTTCAGGAGTCGCCATTTTCATGAAACGATTGAAAGCTATATGATTGGTGGATTTTGTCATGTGATTCGTTTAACGCATCCGAACGGATTGAAAAGTTGAATCTGAGTTAACTCTGATGCGTGAGCTATCCGTTGATGCGCGAAGAGATCTGATTGGTTGACCTTGAAACGCATACGTACGCATACGCGTCTTTGATAACCCGGCTTAACACGTGTCCTTCGTTTTGAGTCGTTCGCAGTTCGTCTGTCGTTAACTACATGCAAGATGTCTCTTCTCGAACAACGAACAAACATTAAATTTCGTTTGCTAAGAAAATCAGCAGCAGGCGCATTTGAGAATGTTGTAGGCAGTGCTGCCGTTTGGCGGGAAATTTAACATTTTGCGGGATGTCGCGTGGGAAATGAAGAAAGGCGGGAAATGCGGAGAAACCGTAGATCAAAGAAAGCAAGAAGTCCGAATAAAAAAAATCCACTCCGCTTATAATAGCCACTTTTCAAAGATACAGTAGACTGAATAAGTAGTTGTAAGGCGGCCATCAGTTGGCACCAGGGGTTATTTTCTGTGGAATCACTGCAGCACCATATTAAAGCGGAATAACAATCACTGTCGAGTCTCCCGTCGATATCTAAAGTCTTGGAGAAAACGATCCTCACCAGGTTCAAAGAATACTGTCTCACCAATTTAATGCGGGAAGAACAGTTTGGCTTTCGGGTCGCCCACTCGTTGAAGACCTGAGCACCCCACTAAACCTTTCCAGGTACTGTGGCGTGGTTTTTCTTGATGTCAGCAAAGCTTTCGATGAAGTGTGGCACGAGGAGTTAATCTACAAGATGATTAGAGACGGGTTCCCTTCTGATTTGATTATGATGGTGAGATCCTTTCTCAGCGACAGGTTCTATCAAGCCAAAGTTGGCGAAAACTTCTCCGCGCCCCGCAAGGTAAAGGCCAGTGTTCCACAGGGTTCTGTCCTCGGACCCGTTCTCTTTAATTATTTTGTGCACGATTTCCCAAAACCCGAGAAGTGTAATTTATATTTCTATGCTGATGATACTGCCATCATGGCATGGGCGCACCAGCCATCTCATGTCATCACTCGGCTGCAGAACGCCTTGAAGAAGTTCGAGGACTGGTTTAATTGCTGGAAAATGAATCTTAACGTCGGAAAATGCAAAGTCGTGTAATTCAACAAAAAACTAAGGGTCCCCCGGATTCCCTGGTTCTATTCAATAAGAAACTCGAATGGGTTGACAACTACAGGTATCTTGGCGTTATCATCGACTCTAGACTCTCCTGGAATCGTCACGTAACTTTTGCTCTGAACAAAGCGAAAAAGGCTAAGTACAATCTTATATTTCTCCTGGGTAGAAACAGCGCCCTCAGCATCGACAATAAATTACTAGTGTACACGACAGTGATTCGGACCATCCTCCTCTGTGGTATGCCTGCATGGGCGGCTATATGTAGAAGCAGATGGAGTGAACTCCAGTCGTTCCAGAATGTTACCCTGAGGACCATTGCGCAGCTTGGAAGAAGGACCGTAAAAAATCATTACATCCACTCTGATCTGAACATGACTCATATTGGAAAGTGTGTCCAAGATCTCCTGATGATCATGGTGCAGACGATGAAGAGCCATGACAATGAACTGATGGCTGGAATACTGAAAAACCGGATGGAAATGAAGTGGCATACAAAGTATAGAAAACCGAGGCATATTCTTGATGTCAACTTCGAAGACATTGGCAACGTTTCCTTCCCGGATTATTGGAAGATGTAATACCACCCTCCCCCTCCCCCTCTCTTCCGACAATCGTCAATCTTATTTTTTGTTTTTTCATAATGTGGACGACCTCTTTGGGTTAGTCAGCCTTCTTGCCTATTTCAGTATATTTCATGTGGAATTTATTACGGAAGGGTGAGAATCGTGTAAGCACTGCTTACGTCCCATCTGAACAAATGTATACTTCACTGTTCGATTGTCGATTGTCGAGTCATTCCGCGCTTCAAGTAGTCAGCAAAGGACCATTAGCAGATAATAGGAAGCAGATTTCAAACCAGGTAATGCATGGTTTTCACTTGATAATATTTCTTACCCTTCTGTAATGTAATAAGCTATCAATTTATGGATTGATCTCTAACTTTGTGTCAGACTTTGATACCTCCATTTGTGGTTGTTACGGGTGCTGAATATGAATTAATGAACTGAATATTGTATATACTGTATAATTTATCTATTTATCAAGATAGAATGTAACTCGTAATTTCGTCTGAATTACATCCGGACAGAATGCAACTGACATCTCCCCTCCCTCGGCCGCCCTCAATCATTGCAAGGCTAACACTATCCCTATGTATAATACGGTCCCACAAATTTAGGTGCTTTTTAGGCCAAAATTTCTCGCATTACACAAGGGGATTTACGATATTTAATTTAACTTGCCTGTCGTTTAATCGAACTAAGCATAGAATGCCTGTAACAAAATCGGTTTTCGTCTGATCAGTACGTCTACTTGTCTACAGTCTACTTTCAACTTTCAATAAGAAGTTTTCAAAACGACACCGTTTTGTTGAATAATGTTAAGTTTTAAATAAATTTTAAATCTATACTTGCACACTCCAGGACAATAATGGATAAGTGGTTAACACGGACGAAAATTCATAAATCTTCAAATCTAACCAAACATCAGATATAACGCCTGGTATAGAACACCAAACTATCAAAAGGTCAAGTGAAATTGACATTTCTCTATTAGAACTAAATGTTGAAATTGAAAGTGATAGCAACCAGGAAGATAGAATTAAATTATTGATGACCGACAAGAACAAAATTCGGTTGAACAAACTTATGCCTTCCTGGCGTCCGGAAAGCGATTTTGAGGATTGATTTGTAAAACATGACACCACAAAAAATGGACACGAATTAGCTTTTTGTAAAGTGTGTAATGCTACTGTCGCAGCCCATCATAATGACATAAAGAAACACGTTCAATCGAAACGGCACAAAACATCTATGAAAGAACTTGCATGCACACCATCTTCGTTTTCTGTGAACAATCTGCCATTTTTTTTAATGGATAATAAAAGAAGATTAAATTTAAATGAAATTAAGGAGAAAAGCAGTGCATCCCAGAGTGAGATCACACGCTTTTACCAGTCTTGTCTAAATTTTTACATCGAAGCAACTCTCAAAATTAAAAGTAGATTTGATTTTACTGATCCGCTCTATGATATAATATCAATAGTAAATCCTGAATGTTGGACAAATACTGATCCATCAATTGTGAAAATAATTGAACGGTTTCCATTTTTAAAAGACTACACAGATCAGCAAAAATTAGACTCTGAATGGCGAAAATTACAGTTGTGTGATTTAACAAAGTTTAAAATCAATGAAACTCTAGAAACCGGTTAAAAATGATCTCACTTTTATTGATATTACCATTTTCTAATGCATCAGTTGAAAGGGTTTTTAGTGAGTTGAAATTGGTCAAAACTGATCATAGAACTTCAATGAAAACAAATACAGTAGCGTCCCTTTTAACAGTCAAGGAATTTGTTAAAGTGACAGGCGGCGTATGAAATTTGAACCAAATGATATGTACAAATAAATTTTACAATAAACCATACTTTTAATTACGTTTCGCTGTCGATTATTTATAAAAGAAAAAATTATCGATTATAGTCAACCTTATTCCATTTTATTTTTTTATATTGTGTAAATTTTAAAAAATAAAGTTCACCGAAACAGTGGCTAATCAATATAAGTAAAATATTCCGTTGGACCAGGTCAAGAGATGTGCGGGAAATGCGCAGATCTCTTGGCGGGAAATACGCACATCCCCCAATGGCAGTACTGGTTAAAGGATGCATATAAAGACGATACAGCCAAGCAAGTACGAATGGCAAAGCGTTTTCAAATCGCACAAGAAAGTGTTGTAAATAACGCACGTACCGGACGCCCAAAAAATAAGTAGACAGGCAATAATTAAACATGTTTTTGTAATAATGTAATTTGTCTTTGATAATATTAATTTTTTTTTCATTTAGGCAAAAAAAATCTAATATGGGTAGTAATCCTCCTTGTGATATTATCAACGAGTCTTCACAGGTTGGAGAAATTGTGCGATCCTAGGCGACAATCAGTGAGGAAATTGCATTGACGCTGCGACTACGCCTATTCAGAGATTGCAAAGAACGGATTCCAAGAGTGTTCTAACTATACATCCCCAAAGGAGAAAAGGGAAAGAAAATTTCCGCGATCTGGACTCGAACCAGGGACCACGCCTTTCGCTGACGCCGCTCTTACCAATTGAGCTACCGCGGACAATGAAGCTGTTACAATATGTCCATATGGACTTCCCTGACGCTCCAGATTAGCTCCAATCGAAGGTCGGAAATCCTTCTTCCCTCAAACCGTCAAATAAATTGATAAAAATTCAACTCGAAGAAAAGATAACATTGAACTGAAGATATTCTTCAAACACCAATCGCAAAGGAGAAAAGGGAAGGAATGAACAATATCCCTTCAGTTGTGATGTTTGAAGAATACCTTCAGTTCATTATTATCTTCTCTTTAATTATACACTCGTTGGCAACAATTTGTGACTGCAGAAGGACAGTACTTTGAGGGGCATGTTGTCTAAATATTTCTATAGTGGTTATTTTTTAAATTAAAATCCTTTCCGGGAACTTTTTGAAGCCACAGTCACACGATATCTGTCTTCTCGGACCAACCGCAATCGTCTCCTGGAAGCAGGACTGCAGTCGCGGGCTCCTTTGGCGTGACTGCCAGTTATGCCACGACACAGTCAGATGCGCCTCCAATAGTGCCATGAACGGGATGCTTGAGGAATGAACGAAGGTCGGCGATGTTCAGTGATGAAACTCGTTTCTGTCTGGGCATGAATGATAGTCGGTATACGTGTCTACCGAAGACCAGATGAGAGGCACATTCCATCGTGTACGCCTTCTGGAGCAACGGTGTGGATTGCTATGCCTTTCAACATTCACTCACGTCTTGTGTTTGTGGAGGGTGCATTGAATGTTGTATCCTATGTCCAAAACATCATCCAGCCTGTCCTTATCCCTTTTTTGGGCGATATGGGATACGTGCTGTTCCAGAAAGACAGTGCCCGTCCACATGCAGATCGTTCAACTCAACAAGTTCTATAGCCATGGTTCTCAACCGGTTGTACTCAAACGGTCAACTGGTACTTGGAAAGGGTCGTTGGCAATGTTTTGTTAGTTATTTTGGTTTAGTGGTACGCGGTTGTGAATAGGTTGATAACCGCTGCTCTACAGCATGTCCGTCAACTTCCCTGAGTAACACGCTCAGCAGACCTTTTTACAATCGAGCATGTGTGGCACTGGATTGGACGACGAGTTATCTGTGCCTATCAACCGTTTACACCTCACGGTGAAATTCGTCATCCATATGGTCGAATGCATGCCGAGTTCAGGCTTGCTTCACAACAAGGGGGAGGGGAGGGAGTTTGAGCATAAAGAAATCGGCAACATCTTCAGTAATCAATGTTATACGAATTTGTATTTCTGATCATAGTGTTGTTTCATTCGCAGGACTCTGAACAAAAATCAAAGCAATGTGGCATCATACCTTCTGGATGTTCATTTTTCATTTGCTACCATTCACTTACAAAGTCATGGTAACGATTTTAATGCAGACAAATGTACCGTTATACAAACGTTTCTTAATATACATATGAAAATACACAATGGACTTTACTAATAATGTCTGTTACTTGGTTACTCAGGAAGTTTGTAGACAAGGGAGAAGAGTAAAAATCGAAAAAAAAAAGTTCATCTGCACGACCGTTTTGTGGAAAGGAAAGAAGACAAAAAAAATATATTACAAGAAGAAATCGAAATAAGGTACTATCTCAGGAACAGGGAAAAACTATTAAATAAGCAAGTCTCATTCGAAAGGGACATCATTTTGGATTTTCTTGGAAATTTCCAAATAAAAAATACGTATATCCTGAAACCGTCTACCCGTCCCCTACTAGGTCCGCCTCCTGGATTCCCATTAATTGTACAGATATGACGTCAACACTGTCCTCTGTTAAATCCGCCCTCTAGCTTCCTTTACCGGTTTTGTAAGTCCACCAATCAGGCCCCTGATTGGTGGACGACCTTATCCTGTTAGTCTATAAATTCCCATGGCTTTCTCATTTTCTTTTTTCTATTTTCTTTTTTCTTTTCTTTTTTCATACTTTGGATGACCTTTGCGGGTACATCAGGCTTCTTTTCTAGTTCAGTGTATTTCCTTTGGAATATGATTATGAAGGGTGAGATTATGGAAGCTACGTTTTAAATTCCACACGAATACCGATATATTACACTGTTCGATTGTCGATTGTCACTTTACTTTGTAACTGTTTTTCCCTTGATAATGATGTAATATCGAAACGCGTCGGCATTAAAAATAGCTTACCGTATCACTTTTTCTTGGACCTATTTCTTTATTTTTTTAAATATTCAGTGATACTACACAGTATGGATATCATGAACTTAATTTAAAAATAGTTCTTTTAATTTTTTTTTGTCTTCCTTCCCCCACCCAATTTTTATACAACTTTTAACAAATTTAAATAGAAAACGTTGAAATTTATTATAACTTGATGAAGGTAAAAATGTAAAGAAATATTAAGAAGAAATGATATGCGCTTATTATTGAGAAAAAAATTTATTGAGGTTCCGAAATCATTTCCCTTCTTATTTAGAGTTTCTTTGTTCTCACAACGTGTAAAGAATTCTTTTATCGTGGAAATTAGTCGGCCAAAGCGCATTGAGCCGTAAGGACAGTGACCCCCGGAGATACTTCGGAATTGAGGAAATCTTTAGAAAGGAGGAGAAGAGGGGACTAGAGACATTGATGAGTACGTCTATAGAAGATATAATGCGTGGAAGAGAAAACACGATTTATGATTCGATGGTTGAACGAATGAAAAAACAATCTTATTTTGAAAATGGAACCTTGGTCTCATTATATTTTCCCTTTACTTTTAATATAGGCCCAGACTGAGTCAATTTTTGCTTTAATTGCTTTTTAATTTGGAACATTTTTAGTTACGCATCATCAATTAAGACGTAATTAAAGAAAATTACAAAAAATGTTCATCTGAAGCAATATACAATTGGAATAGTGACATTTGTGGCCGAGGGACACTTCTGATGCTATTTCGTCAATTGTGATAAGGCGAATTTGTCGAATCCGATTGTTTACAACTATTAGTAAATGTTGTTCGAAAAGTTATGGAAAAAAAAAATAGTTCCTTTTCCTCATGTTTGTTATTGTTACTTCCATGAAAATGAAAACCCAATAGAAATATAATCGCTGTTTGCAAATTTAATAGATACGAGCTAATCTAATTGTGGAAAGTGTTGTTCGTATTGGATTTGAAATCGTTTAGTCGACAATGAATGGTGATCAATTGTGTTGATTGGATTCGCGAATTTTAATGAAGCGATTATGAACGTCAGAGTGAAAATGTGAGCACTCGCTTAGCATTATTACTGGACCATATTCCATTTAAAGTTTTCAACGAATATTCTAAATTTATTTATAATAATAATAACAATTACTTACACATTCCCGTGATTATTAATATTAACTTGATTCTGCAGATTTCACGTAATCTTAGTTTTAAGTGAATGCGAGTGTTACATTTTTTAAAAATAGTTACTGGATTTTAAAACAATTTCATTAAATCCCGGTAACATAGTTTATAAACCAGAAATACGAACAGTTGGAATGAAATAGGTTGAAGACATACTTCGGATTTCCGTTGCCTCTCTGAAGCGATTAAAGATAAGACATTAAGGAAAATTCTCATTTAAAAATTACTTTGCAACCATTTTAATGTTTTTATTATTCTACGGTAAAACAGGTTAAAAGTTTAGAAATTACATGTAAAAATTAGTTAATTATCGTTTATTTTGAAACTCATATCGTTACCATTATTTTAAAACTTCAGTATACATTATTAAAGCTGCATGTCATCACCATCTAAAAACGTACGCATAAGAGATGTTCAGAGAATCAGTTCAGGAAATGAGATATACATTTTCTTTATTTTCAAAATTATAATATAGTATTTTATCGTGTTGTCTATATTAAGAAATCATTTCTAACCGGTATAACCACTATTCAGAGTCTTGATTGACTCTGGTGAAAACGCCCTACAATCATTAAAAATTTGTATCCACTTCAATAAAATTTATTTATGATTTTAAAAATGTTATTAATTCTTTCAGAATATACACAAATTTTAGAATATTCGTTGGCAACAGTAAATTGAATATTATCGTCCCCCAGTAATAATGCCAATCCACACCAAATTACAGTATAAAAACAACCGCTTGAAAAAAAATTTCAACAATAATTGGAACGCAAAAGCTAAACCAACAACAAGATCTCACATAAAAAAGGGCTACAAATTGAAAACGAAAAAGAAGAAAACTATTAGATCAACTGATTTCTATAATTATCAGATATTAGACGCATGGGTCGTTAAGTTCGTTAGGTTTATGGACGTAGTTATTTTACGCCCTTAACACAATCTGAGTCAATTCCACAATTGTAGTAATCTTATGATTACACTTTCTTCGGACAAATAAAGTCCATGCCCACGGCGAGATTCGATAGCTGGAAAACCTACAGCGTTATCGACACTAGACCAGCAGGCGTATGGGGAATTAGAACAAACAATCGGTACCCAAAGATATTTTATTCTATATTAATATAAAAAATACAGAAGATCATAATTGAAAAAAAAATTGATCATAATTACCAGGGAGCATCTCTCTCTTAGTAATGCAAACCCATCACTCCATCTTATCGATCTACGGTCTTTTATCGAAATAATTTCATATTTTCTGCAAAGGTGCACTCGTCTGTCGAGATGATGCAGCAAGGTGGGCATGAAAAGCATTGTATTACATAAGGTAGATTCCGATTCCTACTGCTAACTGCGCCACCAACTTGAAGCCAATTGAAGCCATGACGGTTCCGGGCATGAGTGAGTCGTTAGCAGAGTTGTTAATGGTCTGGCTGTTTTGTTTTTGACGATTTTAAGTCTGAGGAATAATTAATTAAAAATCATGCCTCAAAGTTGTTCTGCGTACAATTGTACAAATAGACACGAAAAAGGACCAGGAATCACTTTCCACAAGCATGAATCAAAATACGTAACTAAAAGATGGTCGAAATGAAATTGAAATTAAAATGATGATCTAAAAATTGTTTTAAAATATGATAGAATACTTAAAATACAAAGTTAACGAAAAGATATTGAAGTCTATTTTAAACTTACCACTCCGTGGTTGGCGTGTGAAACCATTATTAATCAGCTACTCTCATCTTTATCTGTGTGTTTACATCATTTCTCTCACTTTCGGCTATGACAGTTCTGGGCGGCAGAGCTTTCCAATTTGCTTCATGGCAGGTTTCGGGGTCTATCTTTAATATACAGGTAGATCCCGTTATACACGATTTCGGTATCCGCGATTTCGGATATACGCGGTTTTCATTTTTAGCACCATCGATCGCCAACACACGAAAGCTCTTCTATTTTTGTTAGGAGTTGAAATCAGTTTTGGGTTTTTTGTTCCTATCCTTGTGTCTGTGCACATTTAACACAACACTGGCTATCTATGAATGATAAGGTTGCTATACATCAGTTTGGACAAGATCAGCTGAATTTCTTATCTGTTTGCGAAAAGATTTATTGTTCTAGGACTTAAAATGCCGCCGAAACGTAAAGAAAGTATTATTACCGTAAAGAAAGTAATATACAGGGTGTAAATTTTAAGTTGACAAAGCAGAATAACTCGAAAAATAAGCTTCACACGAAAAAATGTGTAGAATCCAAAGTTGATTATTTTCGAGGGGGCATCTGCTGGTGCTAAAATTAGCCCACCCCCCCCGGCCCCTGGGGGTGGGGCGGGGGGCAACTTTAAAATTTCAAATGGGAACCCCTATTTTTTATTGCAGATTCAGGTCCTACATAAAAAACTACGTACATTTTGTCTGAAACATTTTTTTTTATTTTTGGTAGATGGCGCTGTAATTCAAGAAAATCCATTTTCTCATTTTTGCGTGGAAATGGTTACGGAGAAATAAAAAATACTTATTTACTTCGTAAATTTTGCCGCAAAGTTATTATTTTATTATTTTTTGCCGCGGATTAGGATAATTTTGTTTTGTTTCGTGGTCATGAGGCCACACAACTTTATAATTATCAAACAAATCAACTGATTAGCTAACTAACTAACCGAACATCCTACGTACTAACGAGTGAACTCATTAACTAACAGAGTAAAAAAGTAAAAGACTGTGTAAAGATGAAGTTATTCCCGTTTAAGATTTGGTGGTCCTTAAAAGGACCGATTGTTTTCGTTTTATTTTTTCTTATTTGCAAATACTTGCAAGTAAATGAATTTCGGGGTGCTTGTATTTCCAGTGAGTCCCCTCGCCTCTCACTTTCGGCCTGCTTGTTGTCCTTAAATCCCTTGCATCTCGCCGTTTTATGAAATTAAATGTTCAAATTGATGACCTCCAACTTCGATGCATTTATTGACTCGTTTTGTAAATTCCTGAACACATCTTGATAACATGTCTGGTGTAATTGCAGCGCAAGCATCTCTTATTCTTTGAATCATGTTTTCGCGAGTGGTTGGCGTTTCCTTATAAACGATATCTTTGAGGTAACCCCATAAGAAAAAATCTGGCGATGTAAGGTCAGGCGATCTGGCTGGCCAATTCACAGGACCTTCCCTGCCGATCCAGCGACCATGGTAAAGTCGATGTAGTACTTCGCGCGCTACTAATGAATAATGCGCTGGACAACCATCATGTTGAAACCACATGTGTTGTCGAAGTTCAATACTCAGGTCTTCAAGTAGATCTGGTAGTTCATTTTCAAGTAGGTTACGATATTTGTTGCCATTCAAATTACCGTCTATAAAATATGGACCGATAAGTTTATCGCCAATTATCCCACACCAAACATTAATTGACCAAGGTCGCTGATGGTTGACTTCTCGAATCCAGTGTGGGTTCTGTTCACTCCAGTAATGCATGTTATGTCGATTAACTTCCCCGTGGTTTGTGAATGTTGACTCATCGGAGAAAAGAACTCGTGCAAAAAAATGTTGGTTTGTTTGCATCTGCTGAAGTGCCCAGTGACAAAACGTTAGACGGTTTTGGTGGTCATTGCCATGTAGTTCCTGATGCATAGATACATGATATGGATGAAATTTGTGGAGCTTCAGCATTTTCCAAACACTCATATGTGAAATTCCTGATTGCCTTGATATTTCTCTTGTGCTCGCATGTGGATTATGAGCCACAGCAGCTAGGACTGACACTTGATTGTTTTCTCCACAAACAGTAGCTGCACGGGTTCTTTTTTTCTGGTTCACACTACCTTCCGCAGTAAATTCTTTAATAACTCGAACAAAAGAAGACCGTGATCGCGTTTGGCCAGGAAAACGCTGAGCATAAAGCGCGACTGCATTATCAAAATTTCTCCCACTTTCTCCATAAATGTACACCATCTCAATTTTTTCTTCCACAGAAAGATAATTCATAATGTAAATTCAAAAGCAATACGGCGTTGTACACTCACAAAAACAGTTGAAAAATTACAATCTTTTCTTCTAAAGATCAGAATTTAAAATGTAAACATTCTGAAAAAAATGCCAATGTTTACGTTATTTGTTTGTTGACGAAATGTCTTCAAATTACATTGTAGTTAAAACAATGTAGGAATCGAAATGAATAATAAATTAGTTATTTCCACGCAAAAATGAGAAAATGGATTTTCTTGAATTACAGCGCCATCTACCAAAAATAAAAAAAATGTTTCAGACAAAATGTACGTAGTTTTTTATGTAGGACCTGAATCTGCAATAAAAAATAGGGGTTCCCATTTGAAATTTTAAAGTTGCCCCCCGCCCCACCCCCAGGGGCCGGGGGGGGTGGGCTAATTTTAGCACCAGCAGATGCCCCCTCGAAAATAATCAACTTTGGATTATACGCATTTTTTCGTGTGAAGCTTATTTTTCGAGTTATTCTGCTTTGTCAACTTAAAATTTACACCCTGTATATAAAAAAATCCTATATAAACAGATCAAAGAAGTCCAGAAAAACAAAATAAAATAAGATAAATTAAATTAAATAAAATCAATAAAATACACAAGGGAAAATATACAATCTATATATATAAAGAAGGATGTTTGTGGGTCTGTGCGTCTGTGGGTCTGTGGATCTGTGTGTACGTTTTTTATACAAATCTACAGTTTTATTCCGATCTTGATAAAATTTCGCATACATGACCTTTAAAGCATGAGGAAGGTCACTGTCTACCTCAGATTTCGGAAAAATAATAAATATCGATAAAAAATCGATATTCATGGTTATGGCAAGGCATATTAATGAGAAATATCTCATGACCAACAATGCAAGGCAAAGTTGGTACAACAATAGGTATCAACAATGGTATCAGCACGCAATTCACAAACACACTGCATGAACCAACAATATATATCTCATGACTAACAATGAAAGGAAAAGTTTGTGCAAGTGTAATTATCCCGGGCAACGCCGGGTACCTCTTCTAGTAACAGAATAATAAAAAAGGGTTTACAAAATGAAATTATAAGAGATCTGATAACGAGTTGAGTATGGCATACACGTCAAAGTCCGATTGGCAGTTGAGTAGTAGGTCGGGGTTGGATTTTTTAGCTTGAAAATCTCAATTGATTCAAGGGTGGCAGTCTTGTTAGGGTTATCACAAACGTGTAAGATGGACATCACCTGGTCTTGTGTTCTTAATGCGTGTTCGGTACGTGCAAGATGGTTGACATAATGTGATCTATTGTTCCTTTTACTGTAGGATGCGACGTGTTTTTTAAAACGTATTGTAAAGTTGCGTGTCGAGAGGCCTATGTAATACTTATCACAAAAGGCATAGCTCAGGCGGTACACGCCGGACCGGGAAAATTTGTCAGGAGCACTAGTGGTAGGTGAATTCAGGGCGCGAGCAGATGGGGTAGGGGAGCGAAAGGACACGCGGAGGCCAAGGGACGAGAGGAAATCAGAAAGTTGGGGAAAATGGGGGCCTAGATATAGCAAAGAGACCCACTTTTTAGAAGGGGGTTGGTTTGGTGGGCTAGGGTTAAGGAGAACACGTCTGCGGCGCTGAAGAATACGGGAGAAGGTGGAGGTAGAATAACCGTTTGTATGGGCAAGGGCGCGGATAATGCGGAGCTCGGAGGAACGGGAAGGGGGGCTGAGGGGGAGCTTCAAGGCACGGTCAATGAGGAAACGTAGGGAGGCGTGCTTGTGAATACGGGGGTGTGATGATGTGTGGTGGATAAGATTAGAGGACGTGGTAGGTTTACGGAAAACGGAGAAAGACAGACGATTAGTGTGGAGGTTATTGGTAATGAGGACATCTAGGTACGGGATAGACCTGTTAATTTCGGTTTCGAAGGTAAATTGGATGTGGGGGAAGAATGAGTTAAAGGTGTCAGCAATGGCAGAAGAGGAGGTAGATCGGGAATCGTATAGTATTAGGATGTCATCGACATATCGGAAGTAGGAAATGATAGTGGAGTTATCAAGAAGGGGGGTGACGAAGGTTAGTTCAAGGTGTTGTAAGTAGACTTCGGACAAAAAGCTGCTTAGTGGGAAGCCCATTCCTAGCCCAGAGGGTTGGGAATAGAAGGAGTTATTAAAGGAAAAGTAGTTTTGTGAGGATATAACGGAGAGGATAGAGAGAAGGTCGATAGTATAAGGTTTGGGGAGCGAAGAAGCAAGCAGGAGGTGTTCAAGGATCTTAAGGGTGGCGGGGACGGGGACATTAGTATAAAGGTTAGTGATGTCAAGGGACATGAGGGAGAGGTGTTCGTTAGTAGGAAAGGAAGAGAGGGAACTAGTAAGGGCGAGGGAATTAGAGACATCGTAGGTATTGGGAAGGATCTTGAGGTTAAAGAGGAAGGTGGAGAGGGATTTAGCAACGAGGTGTGCGGGGGCGGGGGAGTAATTAACGACTGGGCGGATGGGCATGTTAGGTTTGTGGATCTTGACGAGGGCGTTCAGGTTAGGGGGGCGAGGGTTAGGAGGGATAAGGCGTCGGAGATACCTGAAGCGGGGTGACTTATTGACTACGGATATGATGGATTTATGAAACTTGGGGGTAGGATCGGAAGGGAGGGAAACAAAATTATTGGCAGCGATAAATTCGTTAACTTTATCGTTATACATGGAACGGGATATAATGACTGTCGCATTACCTTTATCAGTTTTGACGATAATGGCATCTGACTCAGATAACTTCGTCTTCAAAGTAGATGAGACAGCAGCGTCGTTGAGTTGTTCTTGGTTTGGGTTGGAAGCAGCGGCTTCATTGAAGGCTTTGCGTATGAGATGTTCAGCGATGGCACGCGCTGGAGGGCGCTCACACCGGGGCAGAAATGAGAGAGCATGTTCGGTGTCGGAAATGACAGTGTGTAGTTCCGGTCGAGTAGGTTTCTTGAACACGACGTGCTTCAGGCCTTTGTTGAGGAGACATTGTTCATTGTTGGATAACTGGATGGTGGTAAGGTTTACCACGTTGGCATGAAAAACAAAGTCACAATGGGGAGGAGGGCGTGTGGGAGTAGCAAGACGCCGGAGATCGCCAAGCTTATGTTGTGTATCAAACTTATGTTCTTTGAAAGACTGTAGTCTGGTGTCGTCATCGTCGATGAGGGGCATCAGAATATCGGGTGGTATAATCGTGGAAACATGCAGGTGGATATGGAAGACCTCCTGGGTAAGGTGGTGTTTCTTATTATATAAAATGGAAATTGCACGGCTTACCCAGCTGCCATCAGGACCTGGACCAAGCATATTTGATTCAAGTTTATGATGTGAACAGCTTTCTATAATCTGTTTATATTCAGTTACTTTAAAATTATTTAGAATTTTGCTAGGGTACAATCGTGTTTTATCAGGTAACCAAAAACGTTCTTTCGCTTGCGGATCGCTGAGAGAGTCCAGGTGATCACGCATGCATTTGCATCATATAGCTCACATACAGGGTGCGGTAGAATGAATGGGTGTTTTTGAAATGAGTATGACTCAGCTGTTTTTTAACTTATATTTTATTAGAACAAATGAAATCTTTTATGTTAGCATTAAACAATCAAAAAGTGGAATCCATGAAAATAAAATTCATGTTCTAAAAATGACATCAGATGACGTCCGTTTTCCGCAATACAGTGGTATAACCGTTCTTACACTTCGAGTAGGACCACGAAGTTTCGGATTCATTGCCGATGCAGTTAATTGGAAATTTTGAACCAGCTCACAATTGTCATATTTCGGTATCGAACTGTTGCGACCAATATTGAAGCGTCTACGGAAACGCCACTGTACAGCAATCACAGACTCGCCCGATTGCAAATACTCATCGACTGCGAACACACGATGTTCTCTCATCCAGATAACCATTGTGACTAACCATTGTAGCCACCACTGAGTTGAACGACCTTGACCAAAAGCCTGCATCTCCCGTCCCTTCGAATGTACAAACCGTCTCAAAAACACTCATCCATTCTGCCGTACATTGTATATGGCTTGCTTCGTTCGGTTTGCTGTAGAACATCACCTTCGCAAGTCTGAAAAATACATTATGCGAACGTGTTTTGGTTATACGAATTCAAACTCGGCACAAACGATTTCTGAAGCATGCCGTAAATTAAGTATTGCATTTGGAATCGATGCAGTAATAAAACACCGGACAAATTCGTGCATAATTTATGGTGGTTCCAAAAATTTCTATCTGTGTGACGATGCTGTGTATCTAGTATACGCCAGATGGTATTGTGCATGACGCCAAACAAACCATTACGGTCACGGCTTGAACATGGGCAGGTTTCCTTCGTAGCAAACAGCCACAATGGTGAACAGAGAAAAGGTGCGAAAAATTCTTGCAGGACAGTATTGTGAAAATTGCCCATAATGCGATTACCGCTTTGGAATGGGAACTGCTACCGAATCACCTTATTCTCCCGATATTCCATCAAGCGATTATTACTTTACGAAAAATAGGAAAGAAAATTCCACAGCCTGGATTCGAATCAGGAACCTTCAGCTCATGCCGCCGACGCGCTAACCAATTGCGCCACTGCGGACGTTAAAGCATTATGCTATTTACATGTCCTTTGGGTTCGGTTAGAGCAGTTACCTATTCCGCAGGCTAAGACTACTTTTTCTAAGGCGTAATATTCATTAAAGAATAGCTCAAGATGGGTCCGTGAGGTTTTAATCATACGTCTCTAACCAAGCCCAAAGGACATGTAATTAGCGTAATGCACGAGCCGAAGGTTTGTGTCCGCAGTGGCGCAATTGGTTATTACGTCGGCGACACGAATCGAAAGTTCCCGGTTCGAATCCAGGCTATAGAATTTTACTTCTTATTTTTCATCAATTATTTAACATTTGAGGTAAGGAGTATGATTAAAACCTCATGGATCCATACTTGAGCGGTTATCACTTGTTTCGTGCTCTGGATATCCACGTTCGAGCGAGACATGATGAAGAAATTATATCTGAGATTTTTTGCTTCTAAACACAGGACATTCTACCAGCACGATATGCCTGAGCTTGTATCACGTTGGGAATAGGTAATCGAATATATGGTGAATATTTCGATGAGTAAAGTTCTTTTTTGCTATGCATCTTTTTTTTTGCTTTTTTTTGGTGTTTCATTTGCAAAAGCGATAAGACCTTTTTTGGTTATGGAATGTATGTCCATCTTTTCCGGAAGTGGTACAGAAATAACTTGAAATCTGCTAAGACATTCCTATGAAACGAAAGTTTTCATTACTGGTTAGTACTCTACTTATACACGGAGTTTCTAAATCATCTCCCGTATTATACATGTTTATTACTCAAAAACTATTACAGATTTTAACGTGATTTTTTTTATTCACAAAGAAAAACTCAAAAAGTTTCTTAGCCTCGCATGAGTTGATAATGAAACACGCGGTTGGCGCGTGGTACATTGTTGGCGCGTTGTTCCATTTTTCGTGAGACGCAGTAGACAATAGCGAGCGTTCAAGAAAAAGCTCAATGCTTGTTATGGCTTGCGGAATTTAAGTCAATGATTACAGTTCAGAGAATGTTCAAAACATAGTTTAAAAAGGATCCTCCAAATTATAAGTCAATTAAGCTATGGCATGAAAAATTTTTAAACACACAAAAAGGGTGCTGGTAAACATTCAGCGATACCACAGAGGGTAGAAAATATCAGGGAAGCGTTCGATCGTAGTCCCCGTAAATCACTTCGCCAAGCGGATCGTCAACTGGGTATGCCAATGACATCCGTACATAAAATAGTGAAGCACTGCCTTCGTCTTACACCCTACAAAATCCAGATGATGCATTAACTGAAGCCAGATGAGCGACCGAAGCGCAAGAAGTTTGCTGAAGATATGCTCCAAAAAATCGACAATGATCCCACCTTCCTTGAGAACATTTTGTTTTCTGATGAGCCAACACTCCATACTTCCGAAGCAGTAAACCGACACAACTGCCGCATTTGGGGCTCACAAAACTCCCACGTTCTAAGGGAGCATATACGACAGCCCAAAGGTTAATGTTTGGTGCGGTTTAATGCATGATCGAGTAATCGGACCTTTCTTTTTCGCTGAAGACACCATTACCTCTGCAATCTACCTAGATAAGACGGAGAACTACCTGATTCCACGGGTGGAAGAACTGCAGCCCAACATAGTCTACCAACAAGATGGAGCACCTCCTCACTGAGGCCTGCAAATTAGGCAATGCCTTGATACGAACTTTCCAGGACGATGGATTGGAAGGGGTGGGACAATCACTTGGCCCCCGATGCGAACCCTCTGGATTTTTTCTTCCGGGGATATGTGAAAAACAGAGTGTACAAGACCAACGTTGATGACATTGAAACTCTCAAGAACAGAATAATTGAAACAATCGCTGAAATCACCCCCGAAATGCTAGTCCGAACATGGGAGGAAATAGAGTTTCGCTGTTCTTCATGCCAGAAATGGGAGAGCACATTGAAATTTATTAAAGCATGCGAAGAAACCTTTTGAGTTTTTCTTTGTGAATAAAAAAAATCACGTTAAAATCTGTAATAGTTTTTTAATAATGTATAATACGGGAGATAATTTAGAAACACCCTGTATATTACTGTGTTTCGATACTTCTCTTTAAGAAGTTAATTATCATTTTTTTATCGTTATCAAATAATCCTTGGTTTATTTTTATTTATTAATCAGTCGTTAGAATAAATTGCTTGAATCTCTTATGTCTCAACTCCTCCTATTCATCCACATAAAATTAGTGGCATTTTTCAACAGAAGGTAAATTTTGAAGATAACACGGATCTTAGATTGCTGTGACGTCTTTCCCAACCAGGATGTTTGGAACGAGAAGGCGTTTTGCAATAATACCAGCATGCAGCTAAAAATCTTCAAGAACTGACATTACATATGCCATGTATGACAATCTCTGCTGTATATATCCATTCTTTCACATGGTGATTATTATAAGGAAATTATTACTTATTTGTTAGATTCATAAAACCTGTGTTTATTATTTCTTTAAAATCCACGTGAGCGCTTTTTATGATATAATAAAAAAAATTTTAATGAAGAATTTTTTTTGTTTATGTATATATCTTTATTTTTTTGTTTAAAAATCTTTTACTTATTTGTACTTCACAGAATATAAGTTTATTTATTGATCTTTAAACATTCCTTGAATGACATTCGAATTCCAGAGCACGGTATGAAATATGAAGGGAAAATTCCAAGAACACATTAAAATTTGTTTTATTTCTAATAACTTCAAACTTTATTGCTGAAGCTAGACAATTTTCTAGTCATAAATATGGTATCTACGTTAAGGTTTTTTCCCCTTCGTTTATATTCTCTTCCCGAATTGAAAAGAGCTTTTACTTGTTTTCTTCTTGGCTCCTTGATATTTTTTTTTCTTCTGAAATTCTGTCTTATGAGCGAAAGGCGTTATAAATTTAAGACGCCGTCGCATGGACATCTTAAAGGACAGAAGAAAGCGACGAATCATTCCATCGCCATTCATATGCAAATAGGATAACATCACATGACATCCTTTATCATGTTTTGCCTTTTACGTGTATAATGTATGCATAATGTTGTTTGATAGGGAGATTCGGCGAAAGCAGAATGAACGTTTTTTTTTTCTTTTGTCATTGAATTCAATCGATCATGGCCCTAAGGTTTCTTTTTAGCCATTAGAGGAAAAAAGACACTTATTTTCTGCTGCTGTCAAAGACTCTGATGTTAAATAGAAAATTTAGTAAATCATAAAAATTTGATTTTTTTTTTAAGTTCTCCGTAATTGTTATAAGAAATCAATTTCATTCTTGTGAAGATTTTCAAATTGAATATTTAAACAAACACAATGTGGTTTTATTTTATGTATTGTATTAGATAATCGTATTTCTTTTGATTTGATTCATTGCGTTCAGCGTTTTAAGAGGTATCTTTGTGGGCTTTTATTCATTACCGTCACGTGTCATTTTATTCCTTCCTTGGGCCTTAGGCATTATCTTATTGTTAGCCTGTCAGGATGACCACAGTCCTCTCTCTCTGGTTTTTATATATGGATATAAAGACTATTGTTTCTGTTTTTTTTTATGTTAATGTTTTGGTTGTCAGTGTTGTTGTCATACGGGCATTTCTCTCATTATTGTTTCGCTCATTACTGTGCTTTCACATTCCACTTATTCAAAATGAGGTTTCAATATCAAAGTAATTATCGAATTCATTTAGTTAATGCAATAATTTAATTATATTTGTTTCGTAATTGATATCAAGAAAGCCGCAGGTTGCGTAGATTAAATTTTCAATGATACGTGAGAGAAAACACGTTTTGTAAAATAAAAGTAAACTCTGCATAAGTTTAGGGGGAGTTTATTAATTATTTATAGGGCATTTTATGGGTTGGTATTCTTTTCAGCACATAAAATATTCTTTTATCGTTAACGATTTTATTCGAACTTTTCATTTTATTGCTTTCAAAAAGAACGAATGCCAGGTAAAAAAAAAAAAAAAAAAAAAAAACAAAAAAAAAACAAGCTCTTTGTGCAATTGACATGATGTAATGATTCTCTTTCCTGTACTTGTGGTTTGCATCCTGTTTGAGAGTTATCATGATGCAAAATTAGGATTGAATATAATTAAACACTCAATTCTGCTTACACTGCTTCGGTTCTCATTAACAATATATTTCCTTCATCTTAGTTTATTTCTATTAGGTAAACGAGAATTACAAAAGCGAATATTGTGGTTATTTAATGAGGCTTCTTTAACAAGATAAATGAAAAGATAATTAAATTTAAAACATACATTTGCTTCTCAAGTTATGTTTTAAATTTATTTATCATCCATATACATCAATTGTATCCTGTATTATAAATGAAAAGGAGTACGATCATCTTTATATTACCATCTTTTTTTAAAAGTATTTAAATTTTTAGATTTCTGTTGGTATAAAACGAATTGTAGAAAGTATATTTATTTATATATATATATAAAAACTTACTCAAATTTTATCTGGATAACATTCCACAGGAATCGAAATGACATTCACTCTCCGATATAAGCCAATGGCTGCTCTCCATTTCAAACCTGTTCTTCGCGTGAACACCCTTCTTTCCTGACCCACAAGATCTTTTTTTTTTTTTTAATTATGACTATCATTTTTACCTTAGATCAAGTAGACGGAGTCTGTTGACTTTTTCACCTTCTATTGAACACCACCTTGTCAGGAATTTTGTTGAAATATTCTAATCATATAAATAGAAAAAAAAAATTAAAAATTCATGTTAACATTTCCGGTTCCTTAAAAACGACTTCTAATGTGTCTTAGTAATACACATATTTCCTCGGAAATTATGAATTATTAAAAGTGTTGTATTTTTTAAACTTCTAAAAGGGGATGTCAGAACCTTGAATCTACAGGATTCTGGAATATTGTAATTTCACATACACTTTAACATACGCTTAGAAAGTTCTATTTCTATTTATTAATAGGTGGCTATAAAATTAAAATTCGTTTAAAGAAATTAAAGGTAAATGAACGATAAATAATTTGTTATTCTAGCTTATGGAAATTCAATATAATCAGATTATTTGCGGTAATGCTATATTTGACCGATTATTATGTTTATTACAAAACTATTACCCTAGAAGATAATCTTATAATGAAATAATTATCTATATAAAAATGCTAATGTTATGCTATTTTTAATACTTGATGTGATAATTATATAATTTAACGCATTAAAATATACTTTGCTCAGATAATCCCGGATTAATTTGGGAACTAAGCTTTAACGTTCCATCTGAATGCATTGATTGCATCAGGATGAATTGATTATTGCAATATGTTGTTTATAATCAGAAAGGTAATATTAATGAAAGGCAATAGATTTGATGTAATTCTGTCTATCAATCTGCGTAATTGTCTACATCTCCCGAAATTAATCTTACGCAATAACAAAGTGTATTAGATCAAAACTACAATGAAAAGGGGAAAACTTTAATAACAGTGTTAATCAAATGTTTAGAAATAAAGAAAATGCAGAAACCGTGGAGAGAATATAATGAATAATGATAAAAAATACAAGTTCTTTAATTAAAACAGTTTTTTCTTTAAGTAATACTCTTCTTAATGGATATCCACATAGAACTGATTTCTGTAAATTATAACAGTAGAGAAATTTAATAAAAAAAATTTGATATAACAAAGATTGTATGTGATATTGATTCTTTAAAGAGTCTCCATATGGTATAAAACAGTTTTAATTCAATAAATAACTGCTTGGGTCTTTTTACAAATGCACTAGTAATTGACACATTTGAGCTGCCAGTTAATTATATTAAAAGGAATATAATGATATAAACAGACATAAATCATATATATGTATTTATAAATTAATTTGTAAAAAATGCACTAAACTGTCTCCGTACTTAACACTGCAAAAATTAAATTTCCAGTAATTTATACTATCACACCATAGATGCATTATCGTGCAACTCTACTATTAATAAAAATATGCCAAATATTAGCTTCTTAACACTTCGGCTTAATAAATACACTCCAAACAAACGAAACCCGATCATGCAGAACAAAATTGGTCATCTGAAGATTTAAGTCACAATGATGTCTTACTTTCTCATTGCACTCCTAAATGGTACTGGTTAACGCTGTCATAGACTTAATTTTGATTAGTGATATTAAAATCATACATGTATTTCGGCAGTTTAAAGTGTTAAATATCAACTACTCATGCACTCGGGGCAATTAAGATAAAAGAAGAAACCTCTTGGATGTGTACCATCTAATTTTTAGAAAGGATGCTGCTTTCTTTCATTTATTTCATTTTCTTTTCTTTGTTTACGTGAATTTCTTTCTAATTAATTATGACCTTTATGCTCTCTCCCTCTCTCCTCTCTCTCTGGTTCTCGTTCTGTATGTCAGCGACAGAGTTTTTTTCATCCGACCTAGAGAGCTACCTTTCTTCTACTCATCCGCGGTCATTAAGGCCGTCTCAGTCTCCCTCCATCTCCTCGTACTCCTCCTCAACTTCCCCTTCGTTCGCCCGAGGGCACGCAGTCGATGGAGCACGCGCGGCCGGTCAATCGCGCGGCCGTGAGAAAATGCGTCGCACGTGCTCACTCGGGCACAAACACCTTCGAACAAATCTGGCAGGATGACAGTCGGTGAGTCGCAGCAGCGTAGCTTCAGCCAGATCCCGCTCAATGTGAGTACGTCGTCCCACCTGACCAGGTAAGAAGAGCGGAGCGGTGAGGGACGGTCGTTCCTTGCAACGCCTTCGAACGAGAGGAATGAACTTGTGTTTTGGGTGGATCGGGAGTGCGGAGACGAGAGACGGCGACGATCGCTCATCAAAGCGGTGCTTAGCCGCCCCATCCACCGCAACTCCCTGGCGTGATACCGCAAACGGAGTTCAATCATATAGCTAATCAATTATTAAACCACGCTTAGATTTAATAATTCTGTATATTGTAAAAAGTTTTTGAACGGCGCAGAAACGATTTGTAAAATTACTATTAGAGTAACTCTTTATTATATTAGAGTGTTAAAACATTTTTTAAAGTACTGTAAAGTCCCAATATGTAACTGTGAGAATTGTTTATAATTATGAAGAATTTATATGAAATTTTTTTTAATGTTTTGCCATATCAACATATGGGGTAATAATCCCGGATAATAATAGTTTCTAATATTTATATATTAGAGAGTAAGGTGCGAAAGTCACGTTGGCTGGGAAGCTGTTCACATGGGCTTGGGTTCGTTATTTTTTAGCATCTTGATCATTTCTGGAAAAATGAATTTTGCAGGGAATTCTAATGAATTTTATTGCAAATTGGAGATTCAATGAAAACGTTTTTAAATATTTTTTTTTTTTATAATAGAGAACTTTTTTAATTTGTTTAAATGCTGTCTAAAGAGAATTGTATATTTAGTTTTAAGTATTTTATGTGGAAAAAATAGATAAAGTCAAATTTCATTTAATAATAAAAAAGTGATCATCAAATATGATTCATCAAGAGAAAGCATTACTGGATTAGTTTTTTCCCACTGCTAATTTACTTCGAAAATATTTTTCATTAATATTTAACTCTCTTCTCCTAATCATTTGAAGCCATTGTTTCATTCTATGCTTGATGCGATTCAATGCTCACTTAGAATGGAGGGTCGATTGATTTCCATGTCGTCCATAACAAATTGATTGATTTGGGGTTTGTGCCGACAGAAGATGGACAGACGGCAATAAATGAGGTCGTTTACTCCCGTCGACCCTTTTCCTTATTGCTTCTCGGTTGTATCTATCCTTCTATTATCGATGCATTTTGTCGCTGTTGCCCTTGTTAACTCACTTTCCTCGGGCTACAACCTAGATGTTACGAAGTGGAAAAAGAGATAATTGAAGTAGGCTGTTAAAAGAAAGAATAATAATAATAAAAAAAAGATAAGTACTGAGAAGTGGGTGATTTATTTTTAAGTTCTTCGTTCCCATTTTTATTACGTTTTTGAACTTCATCAGAATTTTTTATAACATGTAACGGAATATGAAAGTAATAAACGACGTAATAAAATTCTAAATAAAAATGCGCGTTAATTTACCTTTAACTTTGGAAAAATAAAGTAGCTAAGAATTAACCTGCTTTAATTAAATTTTATGTTTTAGTCAGTTGATTATAAAATATTGAACTTTCAAGGAATTGTAACCTTTACAATCAGTTTCTTTGAATGTAACTTTACGCCTAATATAATGTTTCATTAGTAAAGGGCTTAATCCAATGATGTCAACATGTCGAATAAATTTTTCGTTTTCTAAGTTCATAATATTTTTAGTGATCGTAGCAAAGTGAAGCAATAAAAAAAAAAATCAAAAAAAAAATCATAACATCCAAAGATCTGTGATTGTGTAATCTTAATACCTTTTGCATTCCAAGATTTTATTAAGAAAATTTTAGTGAAACTACTTTAAAGAGGAATTTAAAACGAACAAATTTTTCTATGAAAATTTAGCATTTTTGGAATTGAATTCTAGAACTTAATAAGAACAATAAAATCATTAGGGTATTCGTTTGCGTTTCCTGTTAACAGTTTCCCGGTTATAAGCCAACTCTAATTTAACAAATGCACTGTCATTCCATGAACATCATAGATCATCTGATTACATTATACTATCGTTGGCAGCTTATCAGAAATGAACAAGATTACTGTAGTCATGATCATTGATAGGAATTTCATTGCATTATGGTGCCATAAACAGCATTACTGAAACGCTTGGTAGTCCGCATACTTTAGAAAACATTTAAAGGAGAAAGAACTGATCCTCAAGGGCGAGGATCATTTGAGTAATAAGAGTGGAGAAAACAAGGTTATGACTATTGCATAATTTTTCGTGTTCTGTTTGTTGATTTTTTCTTTTGAGTGCAAACTTCTTCATAAACACGCAAAGTACTGTATTTTTTTTCTTGGGGACTTTATTCATTGTAAAATGTATGAATATTATTTCATTATTTGACAACTGAAATATTCTCTCCAAAAATAATTCCTCCGAATCATCTTTCTCCTTTGTTTCCTGGTTCATTCTTCTGACTTGCACATTTTATCTTTTTTTTTTTTGTTTAATATAATTCTCCTCCTCCTTTCTCTTCCGACTCATCTTCACTTTTTTTCCCTATAAATAATGACTGTTATTTCCTTGAAACATCCCGAGACATAATAGACTGACACTGTTTGTAGTGACTCCATCAACGTAAGGGACCACCACGGATTGCTTGTTTGTGGTGTCATTTGCATGCTTCCACTTTACCTCTCAGGATGTTCTTGGCTGGCTTTCTGGGTTGATGCGAGTGATTGCCCAAGTGAGCAACGATGACGGCGAACACAGAGAAGCCGCAAAATGACATTAAAAGCCCATGGCTATTAACACCGCGAAGTTAGGATGCTCCCGAACGCGAGTTCGTATCTTGTGGAGGGCAAGCACATTTTCTTCACATTATGTCAAGATAATGCAATAAAATTAATGTGAATATAACAGTTTACTTAATAAATTAACCTACGTTTCTGTCCTTTCCAATCTACCGTCAACCAGTAAGGATAACGTGCTTGTTTCTAATCCCTGACGGTCGATGTTTTCCAATACTTGGGCCGGAGGCGACTTTGACGGCGTAAACATTTCGAGAACGCTATCTGGAGAAGGAATTTAAGGACGTTGATTTCGAATGATGTTTTCTAGATTTTTTTAAACTATTTTTTATACCTTAAACAAATCAGTTCGAAAAAAACCTGAAAACTAAAAATTCTAAGAGCCTATAAGATGAAGCAACGACCGGTATTCGAGTTTCTAAGGATTTTGACCTTCTATAGCATTTATCTTCGTAAGAACCAACATTTCTAAAATAAATTCTTTCATAAATCCTTTCAATATTGTTTTTATTAACATCTAAATACATATAAACATGAAAATTTCATTTGGCATTCTCTATAAATTTGACTGGTTTGTAGTTCCATTCATATGAAAATATGAAAAAAATTATATAATTCTTTTTTTATTTAACCATTTTCTCTTTAATTCATTGTACTATAACGTTCGTTATGTCAAAATTTTGCTTGCTTTTTATTTATTTATTTAATTTTTTGCATCGGAACTTTCTATGGTTAGATTCCGTACACGCGTCATTGGAATACGATTAAGCAATGTTTCGTCTAAAGACATTTTCAAATTCCTAACTACATTATAATGATGCATTAAAGCGTGAAGTCTAAATGTATTACCAGGTTATAAGCAAGACATAAACTGCGTCCTCATATTGCGTTATGATATCCTGATTCGCTGAGGACGAACCGTTTGCCTAATCTCCTTACCGAAGCAATTGCTACCATGTATTAATAGGACATGTTTTGTTTACGTTTAGATAAAACACAATGCTCTATTTAAGGTATGTAATTAAGAACCATCTTGTGCATCTAAAAGATAAAGCTTGATATCCGATAATTGTTTTAAAGAATTTTGAGCATTCTGAGTATTATTGAACATTTTTTAAATTATAAAAAATATTGTTGAGCAATAATAGAGCTCCACAATTAATTTATTTGCAAAATATTGAGGAAAAAAACCAACAATGAAAAAAAAAAGTAAATATTAAAATATCATTTTTGAAATTTTGAATATCAGTTTTTGAAATATCAATTTTTTATGTTTTCTTTTCATTGTTGGGGTTTTTCTCAATTTTTGCAAATAAATTGATTGTGGAGATCTATTATTGTTCTAGAAATTATTTTCCCAATGTAATTGTATCAAATTGAATATTGTTGAGCCTTTTTTTTCATTGGTACCATTCTAAGCTCTTTTATACTGGAGATTTTATAACTACATGGTCCCATTTAGTTTGTAATTGAAACTGACAAACTTGTATCTTATATAAATTTTTATGGATACTTTTAATTCAAAATAGGGAATTATAAATAAAATATATTCAAATGTTTTAAAATATTAAAAATATTATTTCAATAAGTATGGTGGACCTTACTTAACATAAGCTCGCCTATCTTTTTTTTTCTGGTCAAGTTGTTCTATCTGACATCTATTTCGATAGAATTTAGTTCTTTTTTTATGAACTTTATTCTGATATATAGAGAAAGAAGTAGAAATTATTTACATATGTATTTTCAAAATACTATTTTGTTATTTATACCGGTGATCCAAAAGTGTGTTACTTTTTTTTTTACATTCTTAACGACATTTTCAGCGTTTGCTTCCAGCAATTCAATGCTTTCATAAGAATCACGAGGCACGCGCAAACACTGAAAATGTCGTTAACAATGTAAAAAAAAATGTAATACACTTTTGGATCACCCGGTATAACTGCTGGTAGTTTATTTTTTTTTCTAAATGTGTATTTTTAATACCTAACTTAATTCGCCTGAATTTTTTACAGGCCATATTAGTTCCGTAGTAAGATGAAACTAAGCCAATTTGTTGTGAGCATTTATGATAGAAATTCAAAATAAATTACATCTTGAGTTACAATTTCCTTAGTTACATATACTCTATAGGGAGTTTCAATAGTGCTTGATCCCAAGTTCCTAAGTCAAAAGTTTAATTTTAAAATTTTGAAATTTTCCCGTTAATTTGCTTGTCGACAATCCGAGATTGGAATTAAATAGAAACATCTTAATGAATAGTGTTTATTTATTATATTATGCAGGTGATCTATGAAATTTCAAATATTCAAGAAAAATATTAAGTTCGTTTGAATTCTCTTTTTTTAAAAAAAAAAATTCTAAGTATTGTCAAATTTTTAAGCATTTTTTTTAAAAAGCCCCCCCCCCCCTAAAATATTTCAATCGTAATGGAAAAAAAATAAGAATTTACATATTGTTAGATATATTTATACACTGAATAATGCTTTTGCCGAATAGTTTAATTTAAGTCTGTTCTAGAAATATTTAAATTTTGCTTGGTTGGTTTGTTTAACTTTAACGGGCATAATCAATTTTTTTTTTCGTAGAAGCGCACTATCTCTTCTCGCGACTTTTTAAATACGTGGCCCATTTAGTTTCTCTCACAAGCACGACCGTAAACCCTGAAAGAATAACATAGGGTTAATTTTTTTCTCTCCCTCAGTTCTATTTATTGAAAGTTGTTTCCTCAGCTCGTCTTTTTATTGAATTTTTTCTTTCTTTCATTTTTTTTTTCTTTTTTAATCTCCCTCGCAGTTCGTCATCATGGTGGCAACGACGGACGCGCCTAGAGCGCACTCTCGTTGCCATGGCGACGGCACTCTTATTGGCTTCTGTTGCCCTGGCTGTGGCGCTAACCTTCTCCCTGAAAGAAAAGAAAGGAACAGGTGAGACTGATTCTACAGGAACCACTCCCACTTAAAAATCCCGTCTCTCTCTTTCTCTCTCTCAAAAAAAAAAAACACACCTCGGGCCAAGCAATTCCAATTTTTAATTCTCTTTCTGTTTTTTCTGGGTAGGATTAAGTAAATTAGAAAAACTACTTCCATCTCCTTTTTTCAGTATGGCCCTTTAGGTCGGTGGTTTGAAATCAGCAGTAGAACCTGAAAAATAAAAATTAAAAAATAAAAGTTTTTCTAGAATTCTCAAGTGGAATTACTAGAATATTTTCATGGTTTGGTTATTGATCGTAATAATTTATAAAATCTCTCGAGGGACAGACACTTCCTTAAGGATGTGTTTTTATCAGGCACCTGAACAATGTAACTATTTGTACCTTAAAACGATTTCCTTGATGCAGTTATTGATAATATTGAAGTAATAAATATCAGATTAATATCAACCCATGCATTTACTTCTTCCTCACAACTACGTGAATGGAAAGAAATGTTTCCTCCAGGTGCACAGCAATTAATAAGTTAATGCTGTTTCAATTCTTACCTCTCAAAGGAATGTTTCGACGAAGGAGCTTTTTATTCGCGTTCAGTTTTGACGTTGAGGTCTTTTCGAGTTTGCCTTTTATTTAGACCGAAGACAAAAATGAATCCTTTTCTTTTATGGATCTATTCGCATCACCTCCGTTTTCTATCCTTATTTTTTGCAAATGTCTCTCTTTCTGTTTTGAAAGGTGAACCGACTGAGCAGCGATGGTTCTCGGAGCGACTCCGCCTGACAGCGCCTCCTCCATCGCCGATGACTGGCTCAACTTGCCTTACTCATGGATGCATCAGAGCAGGTGATTGTACAGATTTGGAAAATTAAGCAAACACATTTGAAAGATATTTATTCTTATCTTTTGTTTTATTTCAGTGAGCCACTTGCTGGAGAATTTGGATCTGACAGCCGATCCCTGTCAGGATTTTTATCAATTCTCTTGCGGTGGTTTCGTTCAAAGTCATGAAATTCCCGACGATAAAAATAGCATCACAACATTTGTACTCCTCGAGGAAAACATAAAAATGAGACTGAAACGTAAGAATATACAGTTACTTTTTAGAATAGAAAATAAATATTTTTTTAATAATTGTCATATAGAATTATAAAGAAATTTCATATTATTAAATGTCATTCTTCCTTCTCTCCTGTAGATCTAATAGCAACCTCCAAAACAACGTCGGAGCCAGAGTCGTTTTGGAAAGTGAAAGACATTTACTCCGCTTGCATTAACACTAGTAAGTTCTTAAAATCGAAGAGGTTCATAACATTCAATCGTTCTACAGTGAAATATGAAAAAATATATTTACTAGTTACGAGGAATAAAAATTTCTTTACCTCTTCATTTAGAATCAAATATATTTTAAATATTTTTTTAAATATAAATTTAAGGTCGGATCGAAGAACTAGGAGCTGAGCCTTTGGAACAAATGCTGAATCGTCTCGGCGGTTGGCCAGTAGTTAAAGGTCAAGCCTGGGACGAGGGGTCATTTGATTGGACCCAGACCCTCTACAAGTTCAAGGAAGAAGGTCTCGGCATCGGCTACCTCTTTGATTTGTACATTGGCAAAGACATGAGGAACTCCACCAGGAGACTTATTGAGGTCACAGTCTACTTTAAATTCAAGCGCTTTCCAACTCTCTCTTGCTGTTTTTTTTTCTTTCTTTTTACCTCATTGTGAAATTTATAAAATGAGGTATTTCTTTTCACCGTGCGTTGAATTTGTAATTAGGATAACAAGAAAAGAAGAAAAGAAACCACTATTTATGGGGAATAGTGGGTTCTTTTCTTCCTTTCTTGTTATCCTAGTGTCCAAGGCTTTGGATGTTTATATATTTTATTGTAATTAGAATTTCTACATAATATTATAGGGAGAATCTTTTTTTACTCTATACCTCTACTGTATTCCCTAAATTAAAAAAATGGATCAAATTACATACCTTCTTATTCAATTTCGTTACAACCGTTTTACTGATCTGATGAAAGCCATTTTCTTTTATAGAAAGTTATGATTTATGGATATTTCTTGCTTATTGATTCGAATGACTGAATAATAAAACATTATTAATGGCACAGCAAATTAATGGCACATAAAAATGTAATTTTCTTCATTTTTTAATGCATGACCGAATATTGTCGAAAATTCCATAATGATATAAAAGAGTTTCTCAAAAAGTTTATTTTTGAAATTTTAAGGAACTGTTTTCGCAGATTTCTATTCAGGCTATACAATGTCCTACATACATAAAGATCTGTGATCATTTGAGCCATTACACTAGAAAATAACTATAAAATAAATTTATTATAGAACAATATATTTGAAGTGGATTGTGCTGAAACTTTGGACTAATAACTAACCTTTCAAAATATTTCCAATTAACGACATGGTTTATGTTAATTCGGAATGCGCTTTATAACTTGTCCTAGAATAAATAATAGTTTTTAAAGTCGATTGTAAAAATATTTCTCCTCTAATAATATTTTTGACTCCAGATGGACCAACCCTCATTGGGAATGCCCGATCGTGCCTACCTTCTGAAAGGCGTGAACGACTCTCTGGTCCAAGCTTATCTGACCCTGATGGTGGAGGTGGCCAAACAACTCGGCGCTCCTAAGGAAACAGTTCGACAGGAACTTCTCGATACACTTCTTTTCGAGACGGAATTGGCCAACGTAAGGCCCGCCAATTCTGAAATGGATTTTTAAAAAGTCATAATCAACTATATATTGAAAATTATTTCTCTCTCTCTTTGTCGTGGTAGTATTCATTGCCAAGGGAAGAACGTCGTAATTACACGAAGTTATATAATAAATTTCATGTTGGAAACCTTTCCACACTCGCTCCGCAGGTAAGAATAGAAAGAACATTTAGAATATCCCTATTTTTTTTCTTTTAAGAGGGAAATTTTTTTGTTGAAATTAGAAATTAGCTTCATAGCCATGCTTCTTTTGGTTTGTATTTTTCGTACATAGATGAAATGGCAAGAATTTTTGGAAAACATTTTCCGTCAGAATATTACAGATGATGACGATGTCATAGTGGCCGTACCTTCTTACCTGAAAAAGGCATTTGAGCTTTTCCAAAAGACGCCAAAGAGGTTTGTTTCGAAAATTACATTGAGTTCTATTTTAATCTGTTTTAAAAATATTATTTATTGCATTAAAAATATGGGTTAAAAATGAAAAAGTGTATTTGTAAAAGACGGCTTCTCTGCAGTGATCTTTTTCTGAATTTTATTAAGTATAGGAAGAATGAAGCGCGAGGGGCAGTCAAAAAGTTCCCGAATTCCTCAACAGACGGCGAATGAGCAAAAGATAGCGATCCCACTTTTGTGGAAGAGAGAACAGTATCTTGACAGATTTCAGTGTGCCTTTTCATTACTGTTCCGTTTGAAGTAGACGTGAGTGTTGGTCGCTCGTCGCAATGTCGCAATTCAAACACCGTTCATTTGCAAATTGGTAAAATCTGCTTCAGAGACGCTATCGGCCCTACGGCAAGTTTACGGAGATGCTGCACTGACAAATGGCAGGAACAGTGGTTTCTGCATCACGGTAACGCACCGTGCAGCAATTCCTCGCTAACAAAAACATTTCTGTCATCCCTCAACCACCGTACTCTCCGGATCTCGCTCCAAGTGACTTTTGGCTGTTCCCGACTCAGAAAATAGGCCTCACGGGGACACGTTTCGCAACTTGGAAAATATAAAGTTGAATGCTCCGGAAGATTTAACAACCGATGCTTCCAAGAATGGGGGATTCGATGGAGCAACTTCGTGTGCTCGCAAGGGTCCTAATTTGAAGGAAATTAGGTAAGCGTTTCGTATGTGCTACCATAAAAGTGTTATACCGTCATTCTGGGATTTTTTTAACTGCCCCTCGTACTTATTGGTTTTACAATGTCCGTCTGTCTGTCTCCTTCATATTTTCTATATTTTTTTGAACTTATGAATGTAGCTTACCACAGGGACGTCCTACTTCATTAAGGTGTGTCCAAAAAGTCTGTACAATTTAATTTTTTTGGAATATTTTTTGCAACAATTTTTTATAAAATAATATTGCTTTAAAAGATGCAAACAGGCTTAAAGAGTAATTAAGAAAATAACTCTCAAGTTATTTTTATTCAATTTTTGGTCAATTACTTGAAATATTCAAATAATCATTGTCCAGAAAGTCTGGATAAATGCTTTCACCCTATTAAAAGTTTGCACTCCTCCAAATAATTGCATAATTAATTAGTTTTTCTCCTATATAAATTACCGGATTTGATCATCAACAATTCACTGCAGACCAAGTGGCAAAAATTTGGAAAATGAAGGCCGAAGGAGCAACAGTGAACGACATTGCCATATACATTGGTAAATCGATTCCTGGTGTTTACAAGATCATAAGAAAATGTGAAGAGTGGAAGCCAAAACCTCGCTCTGGACGACCAAGATCAACCCCTGCACGAGCTGATCGAAGAATGGTTTGACTTGCAACAGAATCAGCTTTTTCAGTGAGATAAATTGCAGAAGAAGTAGGAGCCGTTTCCAAGAGCACTGTTCATAATCGGCTCAAAGAGCAGCCAAGAATTTCTTGTAAGAGAATGGCCATCTAGGCCATCCTCCTTTAACTGCTGCACATCAACTTGCCGGAAGAGAATGGGCTCATGATTACATGTCCTGGGCATCTGAATGGGAAACCGTTATCTTCAGTGACGATAAGAAGTGGAACTTGGATGGCCTAGATGGCTGGGCATTTACTAGCATGACCTGCGCAAAGAATCTAAGACATTCTTCAGTCGGCAGCAAGGCGTCGTCTCCATCATTGTTTGGGGTGCCTTTGGCTTTCACGGAAGATCCGACCTGGTGTTCATCTGCGGGAGACAGAAGTCCGAGGACTATCAAAACACCCTGCTGTCCATCGGGCAACAGCTTGGTGGTCCCAACTGTATTTTCCAGCAGGACATTGGGCCCGTTCACACATCACATTCGACAAAGGCATGATTTGACTCCCATCATGTCTGAGTCATGGCATGGCCAGCCAGAAGTCCTGACTTGTATCCCAAAGAGAATTTTTGTGGAATTTTACCAGGAAGGTGTACGCCAAAAACAAAAACTATTTAACCCTAGATAGCTAAAGGAGGCCGTGTTGAGAAGCTGGAACGATATTCTTCTGACATTGTTACAAAAAATAATCGTTTCATAGCCTAATTAAACTTCATGCAGATTTAACATCAATAAAGCAAAAGTATGTTTTGAAAAATTGTTGCAAAAATATTCCAAAAAATGTAAATTGTACAGACTTTCTGGACACACCTTATTTGGTTTAGTTTTGATTGGCCCACTGAGGTCGGAGTTATTGGGGCGGGAGTTAGAGCAGAGTGAGAGTTACTGGGTGAGAATTTTTTTTTTCTTAGAGTTTGCATGGAGATATATTTTAGTAATAAATTTTTAAAATATTGGTGAAAAAATAAGGTTTAATGTGAAAGAAAAATATTTGGATTCTTCATTTAGAACATTGATTTTCAAATTGTGGTAGACAATTAATGTGTACACGTGCGAAGCTTTCGCAACTGCTATCTTTAAGATTATTGAGTCTGAATGGTTTGCAGGGAAGCTGCCTATCCACTAACGGGGAACATTTTCGTTTTTTTTTTTTTTTAATTAACTGCAACTTTTAATGAAACAACTTGTTTTAACGAAATGTGAGTTTACTATGTCAGAAGCATGTCCAAAAAATATTTCCTTTGATAATTCGATCATCGTTCTGGCATTGGGAGAATCGTGCATAGAAAAAGGGGTGTTGACATGAGAAATAACATATCAAGGATTGGTATAATTGATTTATTTTTTCTTAAAGTTCATTTGTATTTTTTAAGCTTTTATTTCGCAAACAAAACCGCAACTTTTACAAATTATTTCATATTACAATAAAAAAATGCCTCATATTACAGCACCGAAAAATGTATAGGAGAAAAAAAAAATCAAAATATTTCGTACGTGTTCAGATGTATACAGGGTGTCTATTGAGTCGGTGCGGATGAATTGTCCGGAAAATGAGCAACATTTAGACGCGAATAACGGAAAATTATGATGCTCATTTTCTCCCTGTGAATCGACATATACAGTATTAGCCATCTGCCCGGCAAAGCCAAGATCCCTGAACGAAAAAAGTCTTTCGGTTGTGATCTGAAGAAGCCATCAATTGCAAAATGAACCTCGTTGTCTCTCTTGAATTGTTTCCCTGACAGGAAATATCCAGCCACTGAAACAAATGAGAGTCTGTAAGAGATAAGTCCAGGGAATAGGCAGGTTGAGGCAATGTTTCATAGCCCAGAGCATTTAGTGTCAACATCATTTGTTTTGCGACACGAGGACGGTCGTTGTCCTGGAGCAGAACACCATGTCTGCTGACCAATTGCCTTGCCTTACTTAACCATTGTCCAGATCGCTTACGATTATCATACAGGATCCATTTTCCCCGAAGATAGATTCGGTACAGTCCTTTATTATAAGTGTTTTATCCGCAATAGATGTTTAATGTTTAAAAGCATAGCATTCTTTTTGACTCACCCTGTATATTTTATGAATTGGAACAAAATAACTAGTAGGATTACTTTGTGTGTGATCAAATCTTGAGCTGAGTTAAGCTTGACGCAAATCAAATATAAACGAGACTTTTTAAAAATTTTTTATTTGCTGTTAAGAAATAATTACGTATATATCATATTTTACTAATCTTCTGCTTTGTAAACTCATTTGTCCCAGCGCTTTAGTAGGTTTTTGATGCCATCATCATAAAACGAAGACGGTTGTGTCAACACCCAATTACGCACGAAGCCCTTCACCCCCTCTCCATTATCTCTGTTATCGCAAATCGTTCGCCTCCTAGTGGCCCAAAGAGATGAAAATCGCAGGGTGATATATCAGGGCTATAGAGAGGATGATCAAGTATTACTGTCCATCTAATTTCCTCCAATTCTATGAGAGTGAGCTGCAATATGGGGCTGAGCGTTGAGATGCAGAAGGATAACGTTGCGAATCGGTAGATTACGTCTTTTGTGACGAAAAGCCAGTCTAACCTCACTCAATAAGACGCTCACGAATTGCAAAAATGCTGTGCTCCGTAATGCATGTCCATGGACGGCGATAATGGCTCTCATTTTCTACCCATTCACGGCCTCTCTTGACATCCAACTCCTGACATCCACCCCTTCTAGATGCAGCCGCCGGTTCCATTCAAAATTACGCGCGCAGAAAAGAAAAACTCGTTTATATTTCGTCCACCCTCGTACGTTTTTAGAAAATTTAATAGGTGATCCTCTGGGCCCTTCTTTTCTAACATAAGAAGCGATTAATGTGAAATTTTGCGATTGCTTATTAAAAATTTTGATTATTTGATCAAATAAGAAAATGAATTAATATAACAAATAAACAAATTGAAAAAAATTTATTTTACATGACTTAAGGTGAAAACATCAACACTATGCAGCGTAAAGGCGGTGACATCTGATTTCTTTAAAGACGATTTCTACATGATAACAATGCGACATAAATTAACTCTCACGATACGACAGGCGCAGATGATTATTAGTTCACTCTCGAGGCGGGAAGCAAGGGCGGTACCGTCGTCTATCGCTGCTTCTTTTTAAAACGGTTCGTGAATCTAACTGGACGTAATGATTCTCTGGGATTTCCCCTGCTAATGTCCTCACTTCCGGCTTTAGACGCTAAAAGTTTTGCAAGACTTAAACAAACTTAACGTAGAATTTTTTTCTGTTCGGCCGATCTCATGCCGAATTGTGTCCTCTCATCTGGAAACCAATTCGTAAGAAAGCTATAGCGCGTAAACCCGCTGGGCATTTGTGCTCTGCGCCCTAAGCTACAGACTCAAAAGCTCCAAATTCTCCGAAAAAACAAAAAAAACGATTCTGTAATTTTCTGGGATCATAAAGAGATTCAACTTTCTAATATCAAAAGACTCTGTCTAGGTCCTGTCTAGGTCACAAGAGAGTAAAAATAAAACAGAGTGGGTGGGCCTGCAGACAGCCAGGGAGTTATAAAGTTCACTATGCGGTGGAGTCAAGTTCTATAATGTAAACGAGTAGCGAGGGGGGGGGGACCCCGCGTCCCCCTTCTCAACACATACAATAAAAAAAAAACAAAAAAAAAACCACCCTCGTTTTTCTTTCGCCTTGGAGAGCGACCCGTTTCCTCCTGTGTTTTTCAGAGCTGGAAAAGGTGATTCGATAAACAAGATAACTTTCCCGTCTCAGCTGTAAAAGTCCCGGGAAAAGCCATTAATGTTAAATGTACGGGCCCTCGTGTTTACCATATCTGTCTTGTCCTCATCCCCGCTGCATTTCCTTTTAGAATCGTTTTGGTTGCCTCTAATCAACATCCTCTTTCCAAGTTTCCTTATACATTAGTTAAATTTTGAAGAAATTATAATAAACATGTTTTTTCTTATATCCCTTCTGTTTATAATAATTACTACCGAATTAAATTTTATAATTATAATGATAATTTCGAATTTCCCTAATATTAAACATTTCAATTCTGTCCTTATTAGAAATGTTCTAATGATAAGGAGAGATTCATATCGTCAATTTTGGGACGGCTTTATGTTAAACGTAATTTATTCTAGATTTTGGAAAAATGCTTACAGCAGATAAGGGCAGATTTATTCTCATCATCAATTTTCGACTTTTGATTATTTTCTTACAATTTATTATATTGCTTTACGTAACATTTTACAAACAATGTGGCGTTTTGTCAATTTCTTATAAAATTAATTACCTTAATATTTATTTCATATAGTAATTTTACAATATATATAATAATAAACTATAAAATAAATAAACAAAGAAATTCGATCTCTTTTATATTTATTAAAGAGGTGCATCGCTTATAGGCTAAGAATTACGGTGAAACTTGAAAGTTTTTCTTTAGAGAACACTCATGGGTGTAATTTTCATTGAAAAACAAAAGGTTTGTTTTGTTTTTATTCAAGTATTATTATAGTTTTCTGCAAACGTAAGTGAAATAAAATTGTTGACGATGAGAAAGGGTTTCATAAGATTGCCTCAAGGTGATTTTTACGAACTAATTTTTTATGTCGAGTCTGCATTCTCGCTTCGAAATTCCTTTGATTTTCCTCTTTGAAGTACAAAATGTTGTAATCGATTTATCTTATGAAACCTGTTTATCCTCATGTTATTAAGAGCAAAACAACCACTGAAGTGTTGGAACTGAAGAGATTTTATTACATAATAAATCAAAACGTGACCATTATAAAATAATAAACAATTTTCTATAATTAGGTTTGGAACACTCACTATTTGAAATTTTTTTCTTTCACTCCCACTCACCTCTAATTGCTTCCTCTCTAGATTTATGTGTTATAAAACGTGTCAATTTCCAACCCTTTAAATTGTAGATGCCATTATTACTGAACTCGATTGTTCATCCAGTGTAATTGTATTCCCATTAATCACCGTTGTGGAGTCTGTAATTTTATTTGTTTTCTTTTAGATATCAAGCTTCTTTGGCTTCTTACTACATTTCAATGTCTCCAATTTGAAAATCAGAATTCGTATTTTTTTTTCGCTAGACATTTCATTGTGATTGTTCTTAAATTATATTTCCTAGTGAACGTATTAAGAAATTCTTCTAAATAATAAATAAATAAATAAATATATTTCTAATTAAAAATGATCCGCCGACAAATCTGTTTTCCACTGGTTTTGTATATCACGCAAGAAAGTATTCATCCTTATGTAAGCGGTTAAACAGTAATTGCGATTTATTCAGCAATTGGAAAGAAATAAATGATAGTCAAATCCATGCGGTTTAAAATTATCTCATTTTCTGGCCTATTTCTGAAAACTCTCTTGAAGTAATTGTCACGAAGCCAAACGGCTAAAATATTTTAATAATTTTTTAGGGTTATTGCTAACTATATGATGTGGAGGGCCGTATCAACGACACTAACACTCTTGGGGAAACAATTTCGTTCCCTTAGAATGGAGTACGTCGCAAAATTAACAGGCCAATCACAAGAGACTGCCAGGTGAGCAAAATACAACAAATCGTTTTAATAGTGTCTTTTTTTTAAATTAAACTATTACCCTCCTATTATATTATCATTAGGTGGCTACTTTGCATGGGCGCCGCTAGTTCGTCCATGCCGAATGCTGTGGGTGCTATTTACGTTCGAAAATATTTCCACAACGAAGCCAAAGAGTCTGTAAGTTTCTAATATAAAAGCGACATAATTATTCCTAGTATAAACAAGCACATAAGGCGGATACGAAAAATGTTATGACACAAGTTTAAAAACTTGTTTAGGTGAAAGTAAAGAACAAAAAACAAATATAAATATTAAGTTGACATATTTAGGCTCTCGAAATGGTGGACGAAATCCGAAACATGTTTCAGTCTATTTTAACCGAAGTCGATTGGATGGATGAAATTACACGGAACAGAGCTTTACTCAAAGTAAAATTGTCTATCTGAAATCTTTTTTTTTATTGTAAATATTTTTTTGTCATATTTACGTTCTAGTAGTTATTCTTCGTAATTTTCTTTTATTTCAAACTATGTTATGCAGTTGAAGGCCATAAAAGAACACATTGCCTATCCGAACGAATTGCTTGACGATAGAAAAATAGACGACTTTTATGCCAAGGTTTTCATTGTTTTTGAATAATTCTATTTAGAATAACAGGCTAAGAAAATTTATAAAGTAGAACCTCGTTAATCTGAACTAACTAGGACCGAAGATGTTCGGATTAATGAAAGTTCAAATTATCCGGACTCGATGCTAAAATATGAATTGTTGTTGTTTATCAACAGCCTAAACATGTTTTACAGGCAAGCTGCTGTCCTTTCATTTCTATGCAAAGAGAAACGCACGAGCTCGCCTTATTCGGATTATTCGGATATTCGGATTAACGGAGTCCTTCTCTATTAGGCAATATTTATTAATTTATTTAATTTTTATTATTAAGACATTAAAATGCAGCACGAATAAGTTAATATTATATCGACAGATATTGACTCTTATTACCATGTCTAATTATAATAACTGCATATGGTTTTTATTTGACTTCAACTATTTCTTTACTTGTGTTTTCAGTTACAAGCCCAAGACGACGAGCACTTTAAGAATGTTATGAATGTGAGAAAGTTTTCCATGGATTACGCTTTCAGCCTCTTGAGGAAACCTGTGAATAAATCCGAGTCAGTAACGAGGCGAATGAAGTTGTTTTGGGAAACAGGGGCGCAAATAAATAAAAAACAACTTTTTATTTTTTCAGCTGGGTGCCAAATGGAGACACGGCTCAGGTGAACGCTTTTTACAATCCACCGGGGAACAGCATACGTAAGCGGAAACTTCTCGAGTTACGAAATTGTTTTTAACTTTTATAGTGTTTTTCTGAGTCGTTTCACCGGCGACGTGTTTTCTTAGATTTCCCCGCTGGGATTCTTCAAGGAGCCTTTTTCGATCATCGCCGACCTCACTATATGAACTTTGGTGGCATTGGTTTCGTCATCGGTCACGAAATAACGCATGGCTTCGACGACATGGGTAAAAATGAGTTGGGAAACTTTATGTATATTCCTTTTCTTTGATGCATGATCATCCCCGATTAAACTTAGTAAATATTAGGCTAGCCTTCAAAAGACAACAAGCTCGCTGAATGAAAAATCATGAATAATTCCAATGTGACGACTCTTTATTCACAGGTAGACAGTTCGATTTAGATGGAAATCTGATCGGCTGGTGGGAAGAGGAGACCGATCTTCATTTCCGCAAGAAAGCCCAGTGCCTCATCGACCAGTACGGAAATTTCACCGTTCCAGAGAATGGAATGAAAGTAAATACAATTCTCATGTTCTCAAGTTTTATAAAAATAATGAAAAAATAATCTTATCTCATGTTTATTATCTTCATATTCATTCTAAAATGTGCTAATTTTACAATTTGATACCTCAGCTTTTTCAAACTGTTTAATCTACCCATTTTGAATGTTTAATTAATCTTGAACGCGCTTATATTTTATATAGTGACGTTTTCATTAGGTAGCCATTTAACCGATAGATTACTGATCATATATTACTTTGAAGCCGAACAATCGCAGACTCCGTCAGAGCGCGCAGTTTAATAGAGAATGACTCCAAGTGTGTTTAAATCGATTTCGTGATTTAGTAGCGCGTCCACCGAAACTTTTGTAGTGCTTTGAACCAAGCCGCATTCAATAGCACAATTTGGTTTCTTTCTGAAATAATTAAAATCTAATTTGTTGATGTTAAAGCTGATATCCTGAATGAGGAGGGCATTTGAATAAAACCAGGTTTTGCCATTTAATTAATAAGTGATTTAAAATCATCATTGAATTACATTACTATAAATACAAGGTAGTTTCTTGTTGACCAACACGAAAAATAGATTTTCATATATTCTTTTATTAATATTTTTAATATTGGTAGATTGGTAGATTACATATATAAATAGAGTTGTTGGACTTGTTTCTATAAAGCGACAAAAAAGCATGGATTTTTCAGGAATAAATAAATCAAGTGAATTTGATATCTTGAAAAGCACTGACAATAACGAATAAATAAATAATAAATACTTATAAGAAAACAGACTCAAAATAGCAACACGAGCTGTAAGCTTTTTAAAAATATGAATAAAGGTAACCTGATTCTAGCAACCCACTACACTCGCGTTTTTACCGTTTATTTAAGATAAAGGGGGAAACTCTTTTAATCGTATTAAAGACAGCACTGCATCACCTTTTTTTTATAGGTATACTTAGACTTATCAGCCTGGAGACATTTCCGAAAACTCGAACTACCAATCTAACCTAATTTAGCCTAATCTAGCCTTACCTTTCAATTAAAACCAGTTTTGAGCTAATGTAAAAAGTTGGCAATAGTGTCATCTCCGAGGGAAACAGGCTAGTGTCTTTATACCTAACCTTATACCTCAGCATCCCAATAAAAGAGACGCTGCAACTCTTAGAAAAGCGTTTTCCTTCTATCTTTTCCTTTAAAGTAATTGAAAGCCGCACATGATGAAATTAAATAGAAGAAAACCTTGCTTTTCCATTTAATTTCGGAGAATATCAATATACAATAATATCGTGGTTATTTAGTCCAAAACAAATATTAAATTAAGCATTACTATACCGGCACGGTTTATTTTTCAAACAGAAAACATTGACTGAGATTCATTAAAACGGGATAATTGAATTCGGGTTGCTTTATGATTCCATTCAGCATATTGAAAACCCGCTGTTTTATGATTCCATTCAGCTTATTCAATGGATATTCTCCCATTTTTAAAAACAAAAAATTCTGTCAAGTTAATTAATAAACTCTTTAATAATAAATGCTTTGAATCTAAAATGTACTCCATTGCCAACATTTAAGCTTACTGCAGGAATAATAATGGATGAAAACAGTTCTATTTTAATTATATACATCACTTAAAATATTGCATATTGAAATGAGAATACGGAATCTGGACATACTTTCATAAACCATTGGTAATCGGTTATTACTTGCTTTGGTCACAATAGATCACAAGCTTGACTTACACGTAAATTTTTATTTTCATTTGTTCTTTCTAAAATGGTATCATTATTTTGCTCGTTTCATTTTGAAGTGAAAATCATAAAATATGTTAAAAAGTCTTATTTATAGGTTATAGGAATTTTATTTATAAATAATTTAATTTAAATTAATTAAATTTCTCATTTGTATTTTCAGGTGAATGGTATAAACACACAGGGGGAAAACATCGCTGATAATGGAGGCATAAAAGAAGCTTATCGGGTTGAAATTCCGTTTACAATCGTGTTGATTTTGACTATTAAACATGTATCGATTGAAATGTAACATACGTTTATTATTCATTTATTTCCACCTCTTTTAGGCATACGAAAGATGGGAAGAAAAGAAAGGTGCTGAACCTCTGCTCCCAGGATTAAATTATACACAAAGGCAACTCTTCTGGATGAGTGCGGCCAATGTAAGAACTCCCAGTTTGCTTTAGAGGTTTCTTTGAGCTGTTTCATCATTAAATTGCATACAGACATATTTGCTTCTTGTCGTTTTCTAGATTTGGTGTACCAAAGAAAGGCCAGAATCTCTTACTCTGCGAGTAATGACTGGCGTTCACAGCCCCGCCAGATTCAGGTAAATTTCTAGAAATTTTATAACTCGATTCATGTAACTATATAACTACACTCATTTAAGGAAGATTTGAAAATTCATAATGTCTAGCGATTTTAGTTTGAATTATACCAAATCCACAATATTAAGTTTGAAGATTTTTTTATTTAGATAATTTACAATTCATTGAACCCTGCAAAGGGTTTTACAAATTTCTTCAATTATATTTTTGCATTATTGGCTCAAAATCGTTTACTCATATTTCTAAAGGTATTTTCCTTTTTTGTTCTTTTTGTTTGTAGAGTGAATGGTCCGATGTCGAATTCGCCCGAGTTTGCTAAGGATTTCTCTTGTCCTCTTGGTTCCCCAATGAATCCTGTGAAAAAATGTCACGTGTGGTGAAAAATAAAATTTTAAGAAAATCCATTTAAACATGCAAGAAAATTACAAAAAATAAGCAACAAGAACAAGCTGGATTAAAGCCGTTTATATTTCGAAAGCAGAAAAAATGCAAGTGGTTTTCTGCTGACGATTATATCAAACACGTTTTTTAATGAAATTCGTACATATTTATAAATGTGTAAATAATATCTTAAATTTTTATCCTTCACGAAGATTTTCTTGTATACTAAATTATTGAGCAATATTTTATTTAATTCACTTCCTTTTTCATCTTCATTCTCTTTCCTTACTTTTTCGATTTTATTCGAGGAATTAACGCAGATCGTCCGTTTTACCGACCATCGTTTCATCATTGTATCACTTCATCTTCATATGACATTAGGAATATATTGTATCTTCCGATCGTGAAAATATTAAATAAAATATATAAATATGCCCGTGATGAACTGTTTCGAAGCGCTTATACTGTGTTGTAATTATTTATTTAAATTATTAAATAGATTTTAAAACATGTTCCAATTAAAAATATTAATGGAAAGCATCTCCTTGCTGTTCATATACATTTCATTTATTAGCATAAGAATGGAATAGTTTCGCCATGATTCATCGTCATGATATAATCCACCATTTAGCAATAAAAGATATCTTGTAAAAATATCAAAATTTTTTCTTCTTTACTATATGTAACTTTTTTTTGCTTCGTTTTAAAATACTGAATAAATAAAAATATAAAACTGGATCTCTTTTTAGAATTTCTTTTATATAGGTTGTTATTTTAACCAGGGGCGTAAAATTTAAGTTCCTTTAGTAATACAGTAATACAGTTCCCAATGCTTAATGCTAGGGCGTGCCCTCTATGTCATGAGTCCTATAATAAGGTCACAGGGCTGAACCTTACACTCCTTTCGCTTAGAATTATATTGCTGGATATTGAAATTCTTCTGCTTATCAGGAATGGTTTCAAGTGGGTAGAAGAGACACCGTAGGACAAAAAAAACTTCTTGAAATTTTAGAAATGAAGAGCAGCCAGTATAGAGGAAAACATTAACATTCTAAGGATGTTCTTTCAACTGAAGCGCCTGATTATGCGCTAACGTTTCTCTCACAAGTGCCCTCGCTCTTGACATAAACAATGATTTGCATGCTAATTCTTCGAGTTGGAGCAATTGCAGTATCGAACAATAACAATGAATATTCAGATCAACAACATAACGAGTAAACACTTTCAGTTGGCTATAAACGAGTAGCTTAAGAAAATTTTTATTAATATAGCTCAATGCAATAAGCTTGGTGTTTACATTTAAAAAAAAAATTACGGTTTTAACAAAAAGACTTCGCAATGATGATTCCAGTGCGAAGCAAAAACTTTCTAAGGGCACCCGCAAGATAATTGAAAAAATGAAGTAATTTATGTGAAGTTTTCATATTTACTTTTCATATTTAATCTTCGGCTTTATTGCAATCCAAATGCATTTATTTCAAAACGTTCATATCATTTCAAAGGTAAAACTCTCCTTTTGAAACAACTCTTCCTCCTACTAAATGACAAATGTTGATATCGCTGCATCATTAAAGGGGGCGGGGGCGCTCTTAATTTTTTATGTCATCGAAATTTCAAAATTGATATCAACATATCAAAACTTCTACTGAATTTAACATTCTTTAAAAGAGTTTACATTATAATTTTATTTAAATTATTATGATTATTATGTTGTACTGAGAAGGGGAAAAATTATTTATGCTAAAATCATTATAGTCAATCCAATATTAAAAATGACTCCTTTAAAAAACAAAATGAAAATAAAAAAATAACCGACTTATTAAGCGAATATTGTAGGTAATGGGAAACAATAAGATTGAACTCCCAGACAGACTAATTTAGAATATAATTTATTATTGTTTAATTATTATTTTTAAGTTAATATCTTTGTTTTAAATTTCACAAAAATATAATTTTTAATTTATAATTTTATAAAAATCACAAAAAAATTTCCTCAAAGGGGAATGCCATTTACCTTTGAGTAAATGAGACGAATCGCCATTCCGGGTAAAATTGTTAGTTCTTCGCCAGGGACACAGATGCTTTCGCTTATCACCTTTACGAGAAAAAAAAATGAACAGTGTAAAAACATAAATTATAGTACTTGGTAAGTTATGAATTAATTATATCTTTCGATTTTGAGAATCTGTTTAGATTTATTTCAGGAGTTTAACTGTTATTAAAATTTTAACTATTAAAGAAAGACGAGACATATCGATTGACTTACAATTATTTAAATTTGCTTTTACTTGAATAATTGGTAATAGCCAAAGTTTCGCGAAATTTATTCGGCATTTATCATTTGGAACTATTTTATTATTAAAGAATTGTTATAGTCGATGATGATCGCGGAATATTCATTTCGCCGTAAATAATGGTAAAATCGTAAAGAGGCGAAATTCTCCTAGAGACGGCGACACTGGAAATGGTTTCACGTTTGGACTCCATCACTGGTTATTAGGTTCGAACAGCATAACTCACGGTGAAAAGAGCTTTTACACCTGGCCTTACTCCCATACTAGCACTTGCTTGTATTTTACGGTTAGTGGTAGAAATACATGTCAGTCGGAGCAATATTAATTCATCATCAGCTATCGCTATTCACTTTAAAATTCAAGCTCACAAGAAACATTCAGAAAAAAAATGTTACTCGAATTTTTTTTAATTAATCCACCAGAAAAAGCAAAAATTAAATTATAATTTCTGCCATTATATAGTGCTAATTTATTATTCAATTACCCGTATCTATCAGCAATAACAAATTTATTTTATACAAACTTTTTGTATAAAAAATAATTACATTTTTAATTAGATCAATAGAAAGCAACGCAGGAGGTTTCATTGATCAAAATTTGTTCTGCTAATAAAGGATTTAACGTTTCATTAAATTAATGAGACACAGGAATACAAAGAAATTTATTTAATTTAAATAATCAAATTTTACACTATATACATAAAATGAATAGATCAATCATACCTCACGTGACAATAAGTCAACGGCCGAAATCTTCCAAACGAACTCTCCTTTTATTAAAATGTTCCCTATACTTCTAATAATGTAACACTTTCTGTTATAGGAATATTTGTATTTGATGTTATAAGGGTTGGTATATTTGTTTTCGGGGTGCATTTGTTCGTAAGCGTCGGCTGTCTGTTGAAGGACATCGGCAAGCGTCATCATGGGAGCGATGACCACGGACACCGGCGGTGCAATCAACCGCTTGTAAGGCTCATAGATCAAGGAGACTGTTACATCCATCTAAATAAACAGATATCCGAAATTAATCGACGAGTAAGTAAAAAAGTAAAATTAGAGTTTCTGCCATGATAATAATAATTCATTGTCTAATAACTCATTTCTAAAAACAAAATGAAAATTATAAAATTAAAAAAATTAAAATTATATCGTAAATTAATAAACCACAACTAGAAAGTGCTCAAATTCAAGTTCGTAAAAAAAAGGGCGTTCTGTACTCTTGGATAAAGAAATTGTGAATTTCTATGCGCACACCTACTTCAACATAAGGACAACCCAATAAAAGTTTCCTGATAGTCTCTTGTTTGTTGACACCCATTCAAAAAGCAACAGTGAAAAGATCCGCTTATGCGATGTTGATATGCAAAATCAACGAGAAAGACATGGCCAGCTGCCTAATCATCCTCTTTATACACTATGACTCAGAAACATTTCAGTGGTGATGAAAAGGTGATAATTGAGGTGGTTAGCTTTTTTTTTCAAAGCCAAAATTCGGACTTCAAAGCCAATGATAGTATCAGAAAGGTCGTGCGTCCCTGAGAAAAATGTGTGATTTCATAAATTTCATATTCGGAGAAAAATTAATGAATGTCCAAATTTCAATCTCTTTGCCTTCCGTCCAAAGGTGCGAGCTTTATGAACACCCCTTATACAAATTGTGAAATTTTTGATCTGAGTCTTTGTTAGGTTGGCCTTTAAATACATGACGCTAATGTTTGATTATTTATTAAAGTCAAATTATTACTAGAACTTTTAGTGATTTTAGTTCGCTGTCGTTTTATTGGGTCGTGATTATGTACCTATCCTCCTTTACCTTTATTTATTACATGTAATGGAAAGTTTTCTTTCTATTCGCGTTTGAGCGCGTTCCAGGGCGTACACATAAACCCGCTAGGGGAGGGAGATTGAATATCAAAAAAAGCTAATAAGGTCAAAAAAGTTGTCCGATTAAGCAAATGAGATGCAAAAACAAACTTTCATTTCATCGATCAAAATGCACCATAAAGAGGCTGAAAGTGCTGAAATATCTCCACTTTGATGATTAGGGAAAGTGCAGATAGTTGCTATTGCATTTTCCTGTAATTTCCTTGCTAATGCACTGCAAAACGATTTACCCGAATCCGAAGCCTGAAGAACGTCTTGAAGCTGGTAAAACACAGACAACAGTGGCAGCAGCATTTGAAAATCCCAAAACGTGATTAGCAGACTGTGGAATCGCTTTAAAGAGGCTGGCATTGTGCGAAGCACACGAGGACAGGGTCGCCTATCTGCCACAACAGCAAGAGATGACCGCTACTTGACTAATCAAGTTAATGGCAAGCAGGAACCGGCGTAGCGATGCGACGGAGGTGCGAGGACAATTTCTGGTTGCCACTGGACGACGGATATGCAAACAGACCATACGAAATTGGCTCCATCGCATTGGAGTGTATGCCCGGTGAGCAATGGTATGTATTACGTTATCTGCTAAACACATAGAACTCGTAGAAGGTGGGCTGATGAGCATTATCATTGGACCCGTGATGTTTGGCCAACTATCGTTTTCTTTAGTGGGTAAAACTAATCATCGTGAGCACGAGGAACTTCGGAGAATTTAGGTTTCGTGCGAGAAAGGGACTCGTTCGTTGGTTGTGGAATCATGTTTTGGGCTGGCATCCGTAAAGGTGGTCGTACCGACCTCTATGTCATCAGAAACTGATCGCTGACTGCTGTCAGATATCTAGATGAGAGCCTGCTCACCATTGTGTCACCCTATGCTGGAACAGTTGGAAACAACTTACTTTTCATGGAAGATAATGCGCATCTCGTCAACAATATTCTTCAGGAGTTCCAGATCTGAATACCATTGAACATGTTTGGGGTGCACTGGGAAGACTCTGGCAAACCGTCCAATGTCTCCCACAACACACTTCTTGACCTGGAAGTTGCCTGCAGAGGATCCCACATGAACTGATGGTCAGTCTGATCCTGTGCATGCATCATCGCTGCCTGTGTATTTGGCAGTCCAGGGTGACCGTACTCCCTACTGAAGAGTCAATATGTGGCACTCTGGTCCAGTTTGAGATGCTTTTATTGACCCCCCCCCCACTATTAAACATGTCAGTTACAACTCAATCGCGATAATTGAGCTTGCATCTCATTTGCAAAATTGGGCAACGTTTTTTCTTCAACCAGCAAAAGCAACGAAACCACAAATCCACAATATATAATGTACTCCGAAATGTATATCTGAGGCATTAAAAATTATGTATTGTAGATTTCTGATTTCGTTGCTTTTGCTGGTTGATAGTTGTGTCCACAGTTTCTTGGCTTTTTTTCACTTGTTTCTTTGACTCGTTTAATTTTCTTGTTAATAAACAAAAATCAGAAATATCTCCTAATTTTTGTGGGCAGTGTATTAACAAATTGATACTGTTTTTCATTGTATATATTTTTATGCTCAATATTATTTTTGAGATTATATATATATGTTTATAATAAGAATTAAAGAAAAAATGAAATTTTCTATTGTCTAAGAATTCCAGGTTATTCCTTAAAAAAATTTCTAAATATATCGAATTTAACTCTTTTTATATGTATGATGCTAATAAACCCGAATTGAAACACTAAAATCAAGTTATTTTTAGTAGTCTTAATGTTTTTTTCAAATTTACTTTTCACTTACAGGAAGAGACACATAAGTGGGATCCATTAAAGGCGGCGGACGAGCTACTTCCCCAAGTGGTGAAGAAAAGCGTCCTCCATTGATGGCGGCTGAAGAGATTGGATCCTATTAAAGAAGCGCGGAAAAGGAATTGATTAGTAAGTTTGAAAATCGTTTACAAAATGAGATATGTCTATAAATGTCCAATGTTCTTAGAGCTTATTGATGCACCTCTTAAAGAAGCATATTTCTATCGCAGCAAAAAAAAAAGGAAAAAAGAAAAGGTTGGCCATGCATTTCTTGGCCCGTTTTCCCCGAAATCGGCAATGCTGACATTTCATATCTTTATCTAAGAAGTAAACTGTTTAAGTTCAATTTGTCTTTTTGCAGAAGATAGAAAAGAACAAAAATATTCAAGCTTTTATTGATACCAGTAAACTGAAATTGTTACCACTGCTTAATCGATTCACTAATTTTTACCTCTCGGATGTAGATATTGAATTTGTGATTTTTTTTTTGTATACAAAAATTATAATCTTTTGTTTTATTCAGTTTTTTTTTTAAACTAAGCTTTAATATATATTATAGTCGATTAAGTGATTGATCGTTTAAGAAGAAAATTGAATATTGAAAGCAGGCCTTTGGAAACATATTAAAATTTTTCTGTTCGACTTAGTATCTAGCCATGGTAATAGAGGAAAAGTTGGTAAATTGGCCCCCCAGTCCAATAAATCAAGTATTAATGCCATCTAGGAAGTGAGTAGAATATCCAATAAAGCAATAACTAGTTGCAGAATTTAAGGTATAGATATCGCTTCCTGTTGATTCATCTGTCGGTGAAGCAGTACTATCAACGCATGATAATGACAAACATTTTCTTGTCAAATGTTTTTGTTTTAATTATTTAATAAATGTGCAAAAGAGACTGTGCTAATAATATATAACTGATAATGTTATGTCTTTGACATGTTGAAGGTAAACTCATGTTAGCTTTTTTCCGTAGATCTTATTATTGTTGCTTATCAAATCTAGTGCTTTACTTTTAATTCGGCTTCCTGTTGTTATCCGCAATATGGCTCCAGGGACCTATGACCAGAAGTAACGAAGAGGAAGAAAAGGAGAAAATTATATATTATCATTCCGAATCGGAAGATGATCTTAACTTGAACAGAGTATCTGGAAACATGGACGTTTACTAAATCTTCTGAGACGGTAGCAAAAGAAAACCATAGCCGGAGTGAAGAATGGGAACAATGCTAAAGGTAGCAAATGTGGGCTCGTAGTGAATTATTATATCTGTGATTTCTGCCGTTAAATAAAATAACGCAAACGCGGAGTGTTCTTCTGCAAGAATTAAACTTCAATAATTTTGAGTGATTAATTTTTAGTCTGTTATAGCAGATATAGTATTATGTTTATAACATTTTATTTATTTCAAAAAATAGTACTTCATGCCAAGATATAAAGAATACCACACTCTTTATATCGGTTCATGGCAACGTAATCCCACACTTTTTGCGCTATAGAAGCTGGTTTTAGGATAGCTGATAAAGCTTGTTGCACAAAAACCGACTTTTCTACGTTTTTGGGTGTTTTGGAACTTTGTCCGGCTTTTCACCGACTTTTTTCCGACTTTTGGATTTCCAACCGAGTTGGAATTTCCTCCGTTTTTCCAAAAAAACGCACCAATCAGGTGAGCTCTGAGAGCGCTATGCATTGTGGGCGTCGTCGAAGCCAGAAGTCGGATCAAAGCCGCCATTACAAATAAGCTCAAAAGCCATGTTGATTTAACTCAAGTCTCCCAGTCAGCCCCGTATACGTCATGCTCGATTCCACCAATCACATAAGAGTTCGCGTAAAAAAACGGATAATGTAAAACGGTTCGGAAAAAGCTAAGTTTTTTTTCAAAACTTCCAAAAAAGTTCTGCGATCCAGAAAAACGGACAAAGTTTCAAAACTGAGAAAAGTCGGTTTTTGTGCAACAAGCTTAACTTATTACTAAAAATCAAAGGGGGCGGGAAGACACCTTTTCCTCTATACATTCATCGACCCATTTGAAATCGACAGAGAACAACATAGTTTGTTTTTTATTCCGCTGAGCAAATAAAGAAAATCGTTCTTTCTATTTAGTTAATTAAAATACGTATTTTTACTTTAATCTCTTTTCTCTTTAATGTATTCGCTCAGCGTTGGATTAAGAAAACCCTGAGACTTCTAATTCAAGGCATTTATTTTTAATCCGAGTTTAATTGATCAATTAATTAAGGTTTATGATAATTGAGTTTAATCGGGGCCTCTTTTAGAACCGGGATCCCGGAGCAATTGTGTTTACTGTGCCCAGATAATAATCCGATATTACATCTGTTGGTCGAACGGCAATTTTATAACTCCCTCTCACTTTATCAATTTAAACATTATTTGGAGATTTATAAAACGATTCTCGCTAATGTAGCCAATATTAATTTATCAAAAGAAATTTACAGTCATTTCTTCTTACATATTCTTAATTTAGTCAATGCAGTTTAATTTTTTGCCAAAATGCGTTTTATTTTTTAACAAATCCAGTTTTAGAATGTTCATTCGCGTTTAATGGCAAATATGCAACTCTAAATTCACTCGCTTATTTTATACCTCTCTAATTCATCCACGATAAACTTTCAAAAAACTGAAAAATATTGTTCAATGTCAATCCAGCGAAATCAAAGCGGTATTTCTGATACATGTATTATAACCGCTAATCATCAGTACATTCTAAATACACAGAAATTACGGCCTTGTTTGAATTAATTCTGTATTTTTGTTTCTACCGTAATTATTTTTTTTAATGATGTTTCATAAATTCCAGAGAAAGGTATCCGCTTCATCTTTTTCAATCCGCTTCATCTTTGGGGTTGAAAAACAAAAACGAAAAAAAAAAAAAGAAAACCTTACCTTGGAGTTAGGAAATGGAAGTACCAATTAAATTCGAAAGAATACCAATTGTTACCTTTAATAGTTTTGAAAAGAAATCACTGTTGACCCGTCTGGTAAGGGAAGTCCGAGAATCATGCAGGGGAAGTTGCAAAGGCATCGCACGTAACGACGAGACAGTGGAACGGCCTTTGGTTGTTCCTAGAGAACAGCACTTACTTTGGACTTCATCTATCTTGGAGGAAGATGATTCGATGAAATCGGCATAGAGGACGAGAAGAGGCACGCATATTACATAAAACCTAACGACAGTCTATAAAGAAACGAATGATGGATAGTTATTAGAATTCTGAATAAACAATCAAGATTTTATACAAATTTTGCCAATACTATAAATTTATTTTCATAAGGATCATTGGATGTCTTTCAGAATAAAGGAATTTATAACTACTCTTAATTGTTCTGTTTTAAGATCTTATTATTTCAGCAAACGCAGTATAATATTCAGCATTGAGATTTTAAGAATAAATTGCTTTTATTTAATAAACTACGCTTTTATTTAATGGTTGTGCTTTGGAGGGTTGCAATAGGTGGAATTACGATATTAATTTAATAAATGACTGAGCGAAACCCAGAGCCATTATGGAAACGGAAGGAGATTTTTAAAAGAATGTTATTTTTTTTCTATCATTGGGCTGCGTAACCTAGTTTTCTAGCTTGGAGATAACCATACGTAAATCTTGCGTGGCATCTAGCCCGGTTTTCTATTTCGACTTTTTGTCAAAATTTTTGGGTCGCAGATACCATTTCAGAACAAAATATACAATCCACTCCCTAAAACAAAGAGAATACAGAATATTTGACGTATTAAAAAACTACTTTTTTTAATCTAAATTATCAAAATTAAACAATTAAATTGTTATCTTTATTCAAGGATTCGGTCAGGATCACAGTTCGCGAACATTGATCTTAATGTTCACTTTATCTGATAGTGAAAAGTGTAAATTATGTTGCTGTATTTCGACTGGAAATAGTGAAATGAACGACTGATTACTCAATATGGAATAATGTTGCAATACGTTTCAGCTATCGTGCTGAAAATTCGGATTTTTCTTGGCGCATATACATGGTCGGGACACATTAATATGACCACCTCTCCTCGAACATGTTGGAACGTCCTATGGTATGCAGATGAAAAATCATTGCATATCATTAAAAGCTGACAACAGCAGACGTGTAGTAGCATCCGTTAACACAGCAATTGTCGCCGTCATAGGCAGAGCAAGTGACCTGTCGGACATCCAAAAGGTGATGACCATTGGCTATCGGGCCAAGGGGGGCAGTATTTCAGAAACTGCCACCTTTGTGAACTGCTCTAGGGCTGCCGTTGTGAAGGTGTACCGAGCAACCGAAGAGGTAACTGTGGGGCCCCACGGGCCATTGATCCTTGAGGCGAGCATCGGTTACGACTTCTGGCCAAGACCAATCGGCGTGCCACTCTTGAGTAACTGACACAGCAAATGAACAGTGCGGCCACTAGGCGTGTCAGCACCAAGGCAGTGCAACGAACCCTCTTGAGGTTGGTGCTCCGGAGCAGGCGTATGGTAACAGCACCCTGTTGACGCCTGTGCATCGCCGAAAACTCCTCCAATTCGCAATGGACTATCGCCATTGGACCTCGGCCGAGTGACAAAGGGTTGCTTTCTCTGACGAGTCGCGGTTTCTGGTGAACAGAGTAGACGGACGATAGAGAATTCGCCGGGAAGCATCTGAGAACAGGCATCCCGACACCATCGTTGGCAGACGACAGGCTGGTGGGGGAGGTGTGACTGTTTGGGGGACGTTTTCGTAGTATGGTCTGAGTCCACTAATACCCTGGAGGGTACACTGAATGCTGTTCGTTACCTGACGATCGTCGCAGACCAAGTACACCCCTTCATGTCGACAGTGTTTCCTCAGGGTGATGGCACCTTTCAACAGGAAAATGCTCCCTGCCATACTGCCAAAATTATCCACGACTGGTTCGAGGAGCACGAGGATGAATTCAAGCTACTCCCATGGCCACCAAACTCCCCGGACCTCAACCCCATTGAACATTTGTGGGACCATCTCGATCGCCATGTCCGCAAGCTGGACCCTCCACCACACACGGTGATGGAATTGCGGGATCACTGATCGCCGAATGGTCCCAGATACCTGCAACCTCCTTCCGAGGATTTATTGACCCTCTGCCACGTCGACTAGATGCTGTGCTTGCCGCCAAAGGTGGATATTCCGGATACTAGCAGGTGGTCATATTAACGTATCCCTACCCTGTATAAATTATTGTGAAATTCTGATTGTAGGCCCTATGCCTGATAAATTGGCGACTAACTACAATGTAAAATGATATTTGATTAAAACTTAATGTTTGATCTTTCAATATTTAAATAATCAGAATAATTAAAAATCAGCTTTTTCTAGATGCAAAATAATAATTATCGATAATAATCGATATTCAAAATGATGGCAGGGCATACTAATAGGAGAAATTTCATCAACAATTTGCACGGACCAACAATATATATCTCTTGACCAACAATGCAAGGTTAGCTGTGCCATAGTTGGAGAGGGCCATCCATTGGGAGCATTTTAAAAGGATTCTTTTCGGTTTTTCAATATGAATTTTTACTGTATCAATTCTAAGCTATTTCATGTCTTCATTTATACTGTATAGTCACATTCAGGTATTGCAAAATTTCATCAAAAAAGAGCCCGAGCAACGCTGAGCATATCACCTACTCTATAATAAAATCATAATATCCTGATTATTTTGAAGTAATTCTTGTTTTGTTGGACTAAGACGAAGTATTCTTTGATTTTCCAAAAATATTAACTACTGAATTACTAACTATCTGAAAATTTCTGATTCAAACGCTTACGGTATACAATATACGCTATACGTATAGCGTGTCGTTATATTTTTAAATACTAACCAATTATTAGGAGCTTTAGCATAAAAGCTACTTATAAGAATGCGCCCTTGGTCTGTACGTTTATCCGGCCGTCCGTCCGTCCGTCCGTCCGGCCGCCGTTTGCACGATAACTTGAAAACGGATTAACTTGTTCAAATTCTGTTTTCAGAAATATGACTATCAAAGTCTTTCCTCGGCCGTATCAACTTTTCAGAATTTTTCGTGGACCCCTTCAAGTCGAATTCGCGTGTTAAAACAATGAGTGTAATGAATATCAAGATAATGGCATGTCGTATAACAATCGATTTGTCAAAAAGGAATACATTACTGACATCGGCGCGCGCACGTGAAATCGCTTTGTCGACGCACGATTGCTCAAGTGCTCATAGCACAGAGTAATATTGCTCCGTGCTCATAGTCTAAATTATTAAGTAGCGGAAAAATGGAGCAACTTATCGGTTTTATAATGTCAGTCCTTCATAATTTCTACATTTTTTGAGGTAGAAGGTTGAAATTCGGAATGTAGCTTCCTATGGGCAGGTCCATCCGGATCGGAATTACGAGGGTGGGATTCAGAGAGGACAACATATCTATGTGCTATTTAGTACATAAAGGCGTGAAATTCAGTATCCAGATTCTTCTAGGCAAGATCTACATTGCTATGAACTTTAGGCCCATTTGTTCCATTGGGGTCGGATTTGCGGGGGTGGCAGTCACTTGGTCTTTAGAACTATGGCAACATATGGCATGTGATATATCATACGTTCGGAAATGATGAGAAAGGAAAGAAAATACGAGCTTTTATACATTTTCTACATATTAGGTTCGAGAAAATTAATTTTTTGATTAAAAAACTTGGGAAGAGGTAAAAAGTGCAGATAAAGAAGTAAAAATAGATGACTGTAGGATCTGTTACTTGCCTTACCCTACTCGGGGGGGGGGGGGGTAATTTCTTTTTAATAAATATATAAACGTATTTCTGCATCACTGCTATGCTCCTCCTTGGGACGTTTACAAGATTTTATTTAGCTATTGAATGCGGAAGCCAAACGTTTATTTGAACGTTAAAACTTCCAATGAAAAGAGAAATTTGAATAGAATGAGGGAAATTTTATGATCAACGTGGACGAGGGGATTGACGCTGACGTTGATACGATTCATTGATGAAGCCATTTCTAGCACCGCTTGAAAAGTGATTTTGAAAATTCCATTATTTGTTTTCTGAGCACAATCAACCTCCTTTGAAATCTAAACGCCCTTTTTAATTTCGCAATCCGTGAAAACGGTGAGGAAAAATAATTCAGGAAATATAATGCATAAGGCTTCAGGGGAACTCTTTCTCCATTTCGATGTGAAATTGGTTATGATTAAATTAAACTGTAACAATTTAACGGCAATCTCCTACGTCATCCAGATGATTTAATCAAGCATAAAAAGGTTGCATGAGATGACGCACACTGAATAGTCAAATTGCCACATAGGCACACATCAAAGCATCAAAGCAAACGTAGGAAGAAACCCATCGTCATACATATGATAACAAAAATAAAAAAAAACTGCAATTTTTGACTTTTATTGAAGTAAATGATCTATAAAGAATCATACTAATTTTAACAAGAAATTATTACACCTTATTTAATATAAATGTTTATTTTATTATGAAAAAGAAACTTCAATAAATGAATTTAGTATATCACTCGTTTTTAAATTATTTGGAGTTAAAAGTTGCTTGCTTAACTGCTTATGTTTCCAACTGCTTCACATTTCTGCAGTAATAGGAAAAACTAAAAAGAGGAAAAACTAAGTCAGCAGTAATAGGTGCCTTAATTTGCACAAAACTTGTAATCGGTCTTCAAATCTATCTTTGTCCCCATTCTCACCTATGGTCATGAGGCTTGGGTAATGACCGAAAGAGTGCGATCGCGGGTACAAGCGGCCGAAATGAGATTTCTGAGAGGTGTGGCAGGTGTTACCATACTAGATAGAGTGCACAGCAGCACAATAAGAAAGTCTTTAGGCGTTGAGCCGCTACTTCTCCGCATTGAGAGATCTCAGTTGCGCTGGTATGGCCACGTGATACGGATGCCGCAAACTGGTCTTCCTAGGCAGTTGTTATTTTCCAAGCCGGTGGGTAAGAGACCAAGGGGTCGGCTTAGAACCAGATGGCTAGACTACATGGAGAATCTGGGTTCGAGTCGCATGGGTATTACCAGGGAGGACATGCACCTGATGGCGGAAGATCGCGATCGCTGGAGATCCTGCATAGGGCTGCTGCCCCCGCGACCCTAACGGACAAGCGGGTTTGAAAAGTAAGTAAGTTGTAATCGGTATACTTAGAATTAACTTTACATGCGGATTTCTGTAAGTATCGCATATTTCAATTCCATCTAATCTTACTTAAACGGATGCCTCTGTTGTATGTCACATATCGTCAGTGTGCCTTTTTGATTTTTAAATTCAAATTCATACTGACACACTCCGAAGAATTAAAATTGTTAAAAAATATAAAATGCGCAAAAATGACCATGGGAGAAGACTTCACAGGAATGTCTTTGAATGTATGGATTCTACTTTTCTTTTTCAGGCCGCACATCGCTGTTGTAAAACAAATCAAACCTTAAGAATGTTAATTTAATAGTGCAACATGGAAAAATTCAATCTAATAAATCAAACTTTCTCTTTAAAAAGCATAGTCAAGTGGTTCTCCCCTCCCCCTTGTTGGTTGAATTAAGAGTCATTTATCTTAAAGTAGAAGAGATTTATTCTTTTCTACTTTAAGTATCTGAAGGGTACTTGATTACTGTATCCTTCAATGAGCACGAAAACCTCAGAGGGATATTTTCTTTACAAAGGATCATACATAAAAAACGTACAGTCAAATCTTTGAAATAAGAGCATCATTAAAACATTGCATTGCTTTATTATAAGACTCTTGTTTTTTATTCACTTATTCACACTAATTTGATTGAACTGTTATTGAGAATACTCAAAATTTAGTATTTTTAAAATACATTTGAAGTGTAGGGCAACTGCAATAATTTGTTTAAAATACGAGGCGCGTTTTTTTAAGTAAACACCGCTTTGTAATAAAAACAAAACTACTATATATTTTTTTTTTTCAAAATTTATTGTTTACCAGATTCTATATACGAGAAGAAATCAGTAAGTAACTTACAAATGTTCACTTAAAAAATACTAATTGAGATAGGAATCAGAAACACTGCTAGATTTACACGTTATTATATTCTTATTTCTCAACATAATTCCTGATGTTGTTGATGCATTTGTTCATTAGAATAATAGTTTTTCGATACCTTACAGTCCGGACCTCGCGTTGATTGACCACCTGTTCCAGTATCTAAAGGAGTTGATCGGCAGCCTGCATTTCAGCGACGATGAAGAAGTGAAAACTGGATTGCTTTCCCCACCGATGGCAGACTTCTATGAAGTGGGCATGCAGAAGTTCATTGAGCGCTATGACAAGTGTGCGCTATGATAAGCTTGGAAATTATTTGCAAAAGTAGTTAAAGTTATATAGAAAATAGTAAAGAAAAAATTTTGAAAATAAATATACAGAAGTTTTGTTTTTATTACAAAACGGTACTTAAAAACATGCCTCGTATTTTAATGGTTTAAAACAATATAATTGTCGCAAAAATTACAATTGTATAGAAATGAGTGAAATTATTTTTACACCACCACAGAGTTTAAATTGAAATTCATCACATTTATAATCGCGTGGAGTCCGTCGGAGTCCATCTATTTTGTCCCCTACAATTTTTTAACTAGCTAATTGTTACTAGCATTACTTATAAACAGTAATGGAAATTTTATGAAGCGTCTCCTTTTTTTTTTAGTTCAAAATAATGAAATTCTTCCTTATAATATATGAGATACGTCCAGAAAGTGAATTCCATCTTGTAGTACAAAAAAGCAAGTGCTTACAGAAAAAATTATATATGTATTACAAAATAATCTCCATACCTTGAAAGATTCTTCTACATAGATCCCACCATTTTGAAGGCACTTACATATCGGGGCACGAATTTTTATAAATAGTTTCTACCTGTGATATCAACCACGTAGTGACAGCTTCTTTTACCCCGTCATCGTTGTTTTAACTTCTGGCCGCTTTTACCTTGCGACTTTCATCTCTTTTTCACCTGAAATCGTTCTTTGGTGGCCAGAAGTTCAACAGCGATGTCTGGGTAAAAGAAGCATCACGGGTGTCAACTTTTTATGAAGAGGGTTAAAATTTTCATGCGCCGCTATAAGTGCCTTCAAAATGATGGAAGCTATGTAGAAAAATAGTTTAAGGTATGGAGATTTTTTAATAATTTTTTTTTACTGAGTGTGTACTTGCTTTTTTGTGCTACTAAATGAAACTTATTTTCTTGACGTACCTCTTATCTACCATCTCAATATACATGTAAAACCGTCTAGTTACACATTTTTCCAAAAAAAAGTTATCTTTGTTAACATGGAAAATTAGTGTGTTTCCTATATGTCTAAAAGATCCATTTAGTCTATGTGCGATACTTAACTAGCTGAATAGCCTATCTGCAATATTTTACGTTCAATACAACGGTAAAACCATATGCATTTACCAGGTCAGCCCGGTTGTGTTACCCGGCTGCGTTTTATGCAATAAATTGCTTTCTGATGAAAATCGAGTTAGCCATAGACAAAGTTAGTGCTATAAAGAGTATTAAAACTTCAGACACTACTTATGAAGTTTAATTTTAATACAGGGTGATACAAAATGATGTCCGGCATTTCAAAATTTTATTATGCATTTATTTTATAACATAAACTAACCAGATCGGGTTTAAAATGTAGGAAAACTCAAATATTTTTAACCTTCCCGCAAATGGAGGCTGTGGTGGCGCTAGTGTTGCGATAGAAGTAAAGATTGCGGCTGTGAATGAAAAGGCATATTGCGTCTTGGAGTATGCAAAAGCAAACTCTATAATTTTAGTCCAGCGGGAAGGTTAAAAATATTTGAGTTTTCCTGCATTTTAAACTCGGTCTGGTTAGTTTACGTTATAAAATAAATGCATAGTAAAACTTTGAAATCCCGGACATTTTGAATCGCCATGTATTATGGATGATTTACCAATGATTTACCAATTTCCCTAATTCCTACTCACTCAATTCTATACCGAATGATGTTACCCTTCTTTTTTCTGATTCTTCTAGTTCTCAACTCGTCGTTAAAATTAACTAGGTTTTATCTTCTTTAAGTTTATGGAATACAGCTGATTCATTATCTCTTAACACCGCCAAAACAAAATACATGGTTTTTCATCAGCGTAATAAGCAAAACATTCCAGAGACCCTTCCTATTTACTACAACACCCAACCGCTAAAAAGTATAAAATCCTTCAAATATTTAGGTATTTTCATATCTCATGATCTGCCTTGGGACCATCATATTAACGCTTTATCGACTAACCTTAATATTAACTTGGTTTGATTTCTCGTTTACATTTTCTTCCATCTTGCTTATTACTGTTATTATATCATACTTTGATTCATCCCTTCCTATCACATTTTAAGCTCCAAAAGTGGTTCCTTCGAATATTGTTAAAATTGCCTAAATCATCTTCAGTTTCTCAATATTTTGCTCCTCAGGTAATCTTACCAATTTCATTAATATATCCTATACAACTATGCTTGTTTATCTATAAAATAATTAGCCAACGACTTATCCCCTCTACCCCGTTACTTATTCAAACTCATACAGACTCTCACTCTTATGACACTCGTTTCTCGACTTCCATCCGCCACCCATTAGTTAGACAGAATTACATCAGAAGATGTATCTCCTATATAGGAATTGTTTGGTGGTCATCCCTTTTAGAGGCTATTCGCTCCTCGCCTACACTCAGTCAATTCAAAAAAACATTGAAGTTCCACTTACTAACAGCCCACCCATTAAAACCTCGACTAAAACAATTGATTCAATGTTGTTTTTTTTGTGTGTGTGATTGATTCTTCATTGCTTGTAACTCTTTATTGTAGCTTCTCCCAGGGGACCCAACACGTCAGCCCTTAGGCTATACGGGCCCTGGGGAGGAGTTTGTTGAACTCTATTAAATAAATAAATAAATAAATAAATAAATAAATAAATAAATAAATAAAAATTTAAATTACACCCTTGCAAAGAAGAAAATTGTTGCGTTTTCATTCAGCTTGCTGATGCCTGCCAAAATATTCTTGTGAGTGCTTTTTAAAATCAGTTACAGAATAGGGGAGTCGCGCGCAGCAATCATATAGGGAACTTCTTAAATTTCTAGACATATCTACTGGAAAATAGTGTAGATATAGATTCATTAATAGAAAAGTGTTATTGAATATTATATTTTCTTTCACTTTTGATGATTATACAATTTCAATTAGGCAATTATTACCTTCAAAACCAGAGACTATACAGCAATAATTTAGAAGTTATTCTTAAAGTTACCCATGGATGAATAGGATAGGCATGAAAAGCGACTTTATGAAGAGGAATCAACAGAGCTTATTTTCTTTTTAAATTTTATTTAATTTTGAACTTTGATTCCACATTTATTCTGAAACATTTTGAATAGAAAACATTTCTTAAAATTACTCTAACTAAAAAAGATTTCTTCTTGATCAAATTTATTTACTGTTTGTAAACTTAAAATAAATTCGAATGAAGACATTTTGTATATATTATAAATTGCTTATTGTCGTCTATAATAGATGAGGCTTAGATGTAGGAAGCGCTTAATTTAGCAGAAATTTTTAATTATTTATTTTCTTTCTCGCAAGTGGATCAGTTAAACATCAAATTTATATTCATGAATGGATAACCCTCAATTAAACCAAACAGTGCATTTTGGACATAATCAAAAGCGCTTCAATAATGCAATAACTTGAATAGGGAAGTATTGATCTCTAAATTAACCTATAGGCTACTTATCACAAACTGTTCCAGTAGGAAAACATATGTTTTATAGAAACTAAACTGCTTGTTTAAACCGTATCATTTGTTTAAAGGTTGATGGGTGCTATTTCATTGTGCGTTAAAATTTTTCAAAGGCCATTCGGCTAAAGTACTTACCCCAACCATTCCGCCTCTTCCCGGAAAGCAGCTTCGAGAATGACTGCAGCTCTGGCAGACTCGGTCGGCGGTTGACGCTTTAAATACACGTGACCGGCGAAGCGTCTGTAGTAGGATCCTTGGCCACCAACATATTGAGTTTCCTTCACCCACAATCTTTCAGAAGATGTTGTTTTTTTTTTCCTTGAGTTCCACTCCACGATTCTACTTTTTTAAATGCCGGTCAAATCCACCACGAAGAGTTTGCAAACAAACATCAATGAAAAGCAATGGCCCGTTGTTGGAATCCAAAGTAAATCGGAAATGTTATCCATTTCAATTAAAAATGAACGTTATCCATCTTACTGATGAAATAAACAGGAATGAAATGAAATGGTAACAAGTGCATTTCAACAGAGATGGCATTAATGCTGGAAAGAAATGGATATTGTTATTTTCTTTGGGATTTTTATTGGTTTTAAAATGAAACTTAATTTGTGTCTCTTCTTGGAAATAGCCACAAACAAATTTTCTGCTCATCTTATTACAAACATCTTATTAAAATAAGAAATCGTCCCTTTAAGAATATCTAAAATTTTAATCTCAACATTTTTGAATTGTTTATTTGTAAAGTACATAAATATGAAAATTAATTTTATTTCGTACATGTCTGACTGCAAAAGTTCCCTTCATTAAACATTAGATTTTGACAAGGGATAGCACAGTATTTTTATCTACTTTTCATTTGTATATCATCATATAATATTTGTAAGTGTAATTTATATGTGTATTATAATTGTTGATGAAGTTGATAGAGGCCTTGGTGTACACAGCGGGAAAGAAAGTACACAAAATTCCGACCGATTTCGCCCTCTATTTGTTAAGAATATACTTGTATACATTATTGGAAAAATTCAAATAACAGTGGAAGAAATTACTACTAACTTTGGAAAGTTTTTTAGAAAGCTGATACATTATTTAATATTCTATCAGAGGCGCCTATAGTCCAACAGATAAATACCTCCTCCTGCCATAGATCACGTGGCTATGACATTAGCTAGGTTCATTAGCCAATCAGCAAACTGCCTTAGCCTAGTTGCACAGGTCTTTCATTTATCGTACATACCGTCTTTACCCGAATATATCCAGAGGTATTTTTTTTTCCAGAAAAATGATAGAAACAAGCGTAGAAAAAAGCGATCTCGGGTTAAATTAGCGTACGACGGAAAAAAATTTTTTTTGTCGGCGCAATTTTGTTTTCTTTTTTAGCGAACGGTCTCGATTTCATTATAATCCCAGGAGGGATGGCAAGCCAACTGCAGGTATCAGATGTCTCTGTAAACTTTTAAGGATGATCTGAGACGGCTATACACAAAATGGTTGTTGGATGATAAGAACCCCTTAACGCCAATAGGAAAAATTAAAAAAAAACCGTCTGATGCACAATTAGGTGAATGGATCGACATTGCATGGAATGGATCTATTGTTAAAGGATCAAAAAATGTTGCGTTTCTAATAACATGGACGGCACTGAAGAAGACATTTTATGGGAGGAAGACGTTGAGGAAAAGTCTTCAAGTGATGAAGAAAGCGAATAACAAAATTACATACTTTTTATTATTTTTTAATTTATGGTATTTAGTTTTGTAAATAAATTTTGTTTTATAATGTATGTGGTATGTATCTTGATTACATTTACTCTATATACAGTACAATGGCATAGCCATGTCTATTCATTGAAAAAAAAATCATAGGAAAATTATTTGAAAATAAAAACAAACTGAGCAGCTCGAAACAAATCAGTCAATTAGGAAAATGTGTAAAGAGCAGGTTGCTTGGATATCTGGACAGGCCCCTAAGCAATGGCAGACAGGAATTGTGATCCCTATCTTCAAAAAGGGAGATCAGAGAGACTGCAACAACTATCGAGGCATCTCTTTGCTCAGCATTCCTGGGAAAGTGTACGCTAAGTGTCTGGAGAAGAGAAGTCGGGAAATAGTCGACTCCAAACTGTCGGGGGAGCAGTGTGGTTTCCGACCTGGCCGAAACACGACGGATCAAATCTTTGAGAAATCCTGGGAGTATGCAAAAGAGGTCTACGCTTGCTTTGTGGACCTCGAAAAAGCATATGACAGAGTTCCTCTGGAGAAGCTCTGGCAAGTGTTGCAAGAGTATGGAGTGGATGGGCAGTTACTGGTTGCTATCATGTCTCTGTACGAAAGCTCTGAGATGTGTGTCCGGATAAATAGCATTAAGTCAAGACCGTTCACCGTGGGTGTTGGACTCCGCTAAGGGTGCGTACTGTCGCCCCTCTTGTTCATTAACTTTATGGACTGGATAGACAGGGGCAGCCGAGGCGATGAGCGTGTTTGTATGGGCGACTACCTGGTGGAGAGGTTGCTCTTTGCTGACGACCTTGTGCTCCTTGGGTCTTCTCGCACGAACCTTCAGCATGCACTAGACCGGTTTGCAGCCAAATGTGAAGAAGCTGGGATGAAGATCAGTGTGGCTAAAACAGAGGTTCTGGTCCTTTCAAGACAGCCTGCTCAGTGCGCTCTCAGTTAGGGGAGCCTCATTGAGACAGGTGGAGAAATTCAAGTATCTCGGGATTGCATTCACGAGTGATGGACGGTAGGAGAAAGAATTGGATGCTCGGATCGGTGCAGCAAGCTGTGTCAGACGTGAACTGTGGCGATCCGTGGTAACGAAACGCGAGCTGGGTAACAAAGCCAAGCTCTCCGTCTTCAAATCTGTCTTTGTCCCCATTCTCACCTATGGTCATGAGGCTTGGGTAATGACCGAAAGAGTGCGATCGCGGGTACAAGCGGCCGAAATGAGATTTCTGAGAGGTGTTACCCTACTAGATAGAGTGTACAGCAGCACAATAAGGGAATCTTTAGGTGTTGGGCCGCTACTTCTCCGCATTGAGAGATCTCAGTTGCGCTTGTATGGCCACGTGATACGGATGCCGCAAACTAGTCTTCCTAGGTAGTTGTTATTTTCCAAGCCGGTGGGTAAGAGACCAAGGGGTCGGCCTAGAACCAGGTGGCTAGACTACATGGAGAATCTGGGTTCGAGTCGATTGGATATTACCAGGGAGGACATGCGCCTGATGGCGGAAGATCGCGATCGCTGGAGATCCTCCATAGGGCTGCTGCCCCCGCGACCCTAAAGGATAAGCGGGTTTGAAAAATAAGTAAGTAAGAGCAGTGGAAAACCTTCGGGTTTCCAAAAATCAGAAGAAACTTAGCAGTTAGACAGAAACAGTTTAACGGGTCAGTACAATGTAAATGTTGGCGCTTTAAGGCGAATTTAAATTATCTTCAGAATATCGAAATAGAGGTCTGTTTAAATTTGAGAATATTTTTTTCCATGAAAATGACCAAAAAAAAAAAAAGTGTTTTTGCATGACATTGTATTGGAAAATGTGCCATGAAACTCGTATAAATGGCAGTATAATAATTTGCCAAAGTTAATCGCAAACTTACAGAATATGATTATTAGCAAAATAACCCGAGTGTGATTGTCATTACAGTTCTTATTCTGGCGGAGGAAATTTCAAAAACGAGTTATGCCACTCTATCAACTCGTCCCTTAGGGTGATTCGATGCATTCTGTGACCATTCACAGTGCTTGATGAGCCTGGCTGGCACCATTCTGGATGCATTCCCGAGGCATTTGTCCAATTATCGCCTAATGGACAAAATGAATGGAAGTTTGCTTCTGATGGTTAGTTCATTGGTCTATGAGCGCGTCGACAGCTAGATCATTTTGTGCCTTTCACATGGGTAATATCTTATCATTTTGTGCCTGAGATTTTTTATCAATATTATTTTTAATGCAGTTTGATGACAAACACAAACATCAATACCAGCAGCGGGATTCGAACCCGCGATCCGATGGATTCGAGAACCGGAAAGCCTATGCCCCAACGCTCTCGGCAAAGTTTGTTTCTCTGCATTGGGGAAGACGATGACCCACTGGGAATGATAAAATTCTGTGGATGATGGAGAGCGATGATAATGGAGTAAAGATGCAATAAAAACGAATTTTCCTTCAATACATTTTTTAAAGTTTCCTTCGGTTGAACAAATGCCTGCATTAGATTCATTTTATGTTTTAATTTTATATGATACTAGCAGAGACACCCGGCGTTGCCCGAGGTAATTACAGTTGTAGGTTAAACAGAACAACCTCATGGAGTTAAATAATAAATTTGTTTTCAGTAATTCTACAATTTCCGTCTATAGACGAAGCAGTTGTTCAGATGTTTCCGAAGCCCGGATAACTTTTTGTCATCTCCGCCCAATACTCATTTCTTCGCTGGCATTTCGATAGATATGAATTATTGTTATAATCCTTCGAAAGATTATTATAGAACATAACACCATATGGTTGTTGGTTTGAAGAGTTGAGTTGATGTATGCTTTGTATCGGTTATGTCGTCAACTGTAGCTCGTACGAAGGGATTGCGTCCTCTGTTATCTTTCACTCTTTCTCATTAGTTTGCTAACTCTCCATTATCTCCAGTTACTGATCATTATTAAATATTTCCAACAAAAAGTTAACTTCTAAGAAAAGCCCGAACAACAGGAATTCTACGTATTGTTACAAATTCAATTTCGTTTTATTATTCTCAGAGGTGGGATGGAACCATCATTCTTATATTGCACACTATCCCCGGGACTTTACTTACCCTCTTGTTCTGTCTCAGATTAAAATAATATCCATCTTCACCTCCGGGGAACATCACTGGATACTTTAGATCTATCTTTTAAAATTTCCCTTGCCCTTGACGTAGAACCTCTTATACCCTCCTGCTCTAGTGGAGCTTCTGTTGTTCAGATGTTTCCAATGCTCGGATAGCTTTTTATCTTTCTGTTGCAAATTTCACTGATCAATACTCGTTCTTTCTCTTTTTTTGTCAAACACACAACTTTCGCCAGTCGTCTGGGCGTTTTTAGGGAGCTCAAGGGAGACCCGTGTGATTCCTTAGCCTTCTCGATAAACACTACCTTATCTATGTCCTGTCATTGCATAATCATATTTATGCTCGTTGTTAATAATTCGTTACCCCCTCCCTAAAACAGGTTAATATGGTTAAGTATATAGTGCAACACCAGTAAATGTGCTAACAAACTTTCAACCCCCCTTTCCTCCCCTTAGGGGTTGAATTTCGAAAAACCCCTTCTTAGTGCTCACTTTCATTTTGTAAAGAACCTCTGTACAAAAATTCAAGTTTCTAGGCCTTATGGTTTAGGCTGTGCGTTGATCACTCAGTGAGTTTCTTCTTTTTTACAGGGTGAATACAAAAGTCTGAACCCCCCTTTTATTTTTTGAACCGAAGCAGATATGTCAATTTTGATGAATCCAATAAATAGGAAGTTGTGGGTGGCCTATCCCATGGTGCACTTTTCATCATCCCAAGTATGCAAATTAGGAAACATTCAAAATTTATCTCAAAAACCGTAAGAGATAGAGAAAAAAACCCAATTGCAAACTTGTTCAGCATAAAAAAACAAACAAAACAAAAAAAATCATCCAAATCGGACCAACCAATCACCCACAATGTATTGGAATTGCTGCATGTTTTCGTTCCACAATACCTTGCTAAATGCCAGTACCATCAATAAATGTTATAAAAGCAGCATAAATTCACTTTCACTCACGATGGAGATGTATTTGATCTCCATCGTGTTGTAGTGACAGCAGTTGCAGGCAGGCAGTTAGTCGCTTCCATATCGAAAGTAAAAGTGCTCTTCATATCTGGGTCAAAGGTTAAAGCAGAGACTTTCTTTGACGATGTCTGGGTTTAAGGTTAAAAGCAAGATCTTTCTTCATTCTTTAGATCTTGGTTAAAAGGACTAACGTTTTACGTTACGACCGTTAGGATCGCTAGGTGTCTCTTTATTTCAACAAAAGAGCATCACTTCGCTTCCCGTTATTCTCCCACATTAATATCTTGACAACTCCGTCACCTATCGGGTCCAAAACTATCCTATCTTTCAAGCTAGAACCAACCATACACATTCACAAAATTTCATTGAAATCGGTTGGGCGGTTTCGGAGATTAGCGTGAACGAACATCGTGACACGCGATTTTTATATATTAAGATAAACAGTAATCCAGTTCACTATCAGAACGGCCAATGATGCCATCATTTCGCTTTCTGCTTTATTTATATAGAGCGAGGCAAAAATTACCTATTATAGGGATACATTTTGGTTATATCTTAGTGTGCTTTCAAAGAGGTTAAAATTGACAAGCGTTTTCTCAATCAATTAAATTGTCTTAACGGAATAATAAAAATACAATAATAATATTTCAAGAAAATAACAGAAGTGTATGTAAATGAACAAAAGATAAGTATGTACTAGATAAGCATTAACACTATGAGACATATAAAAACACAACGAGTATTCACCTTCTGCATCTGCAATAAACAACATAAATTAGTCAGCACAGTAATTATACTATTCGCAGTGGCTACGTACAGTGCAACCTTGTACGCCTTCCGTTCAATACAAAGGAAGTGGCAAGCTGTACCGCCATCTACCGACAGAATCAAAACAGTATTGTACGGATTCCGACATTAGAGGGCGTGTTTTGGCTAGCTGTTGTTATAGCAACCACACAATTGGCATGTCACGGTCGTGTGGATTTCAGATTTTCTTTTTTTCTGCTTTCTGGGTGATTAGCCATTGTCGAAAGGAACCATGCCTTAAAGGTAAGCCAGCATTTTTTGAGCGTTCTAGTGTTGGGTTAGGTTAACTGAGGTTAACTTAGGTTTAACCATAAAATGAGATCCCGTAACTTTCTGGCAGCCATTTCTGTGACCACTAAAATATACGGATCATTAGCCTCCTGTAACCGGCCGAGGGGAAACCAACTGCCCCCTGTAAACAAATAGGTTGGGTACGTATATAAATCGACGTCGCCATGGGCAGGGGACGCTGGAGCGGAGCGATGGCGTCCGCGTACTAGTATTGTTGAAGGGGAAACCAACTGCCCCTGTAACCGGCCGAGGGGAAACCAACTGCCCCCTGTAAACAAATAGCTTGGGTACGTATATAAATCGCCAACTGTTTTCAACATTCAAATATTTAATCAACTGATGATGAGAAAAAAATTCTCGAAAACGTTTTTATATGAAATTTATCCCAAAAATTTGGATCAACCCTTCAAAATTTCATCTGTACCTCAAGATTATCGTTTTCCCCTATCAACATCATCTGCACAAGAACTTCATCTACATCCTCAATAGACTGGTTTTATTTCTACCATCAACATCTTCAATAGACTACATCCTTGAGTTTTCTTTCATCTCCCAAGTTTCTTCAAGATTGGTGACTTTAATTTTAATTTTTAAATTATTAGTTGTTCTGTGAGGGTTTATCATGGTACGCCTACCTCAGCTGATCTAAATAATGATGAAAAATAGGAAAGAAAATTCCGCAGCCCGGGATCGAACCAGGAACCTTTGGCTCGGACCGCCAACGCGCTAACCAATTGCGCCACTGCGGCCACGAAAGCATTACGCTATTTACATGACCTTAGGGCTTGGTTAGAGCAGTTACCTAGTTCGCCGGCTGGGACTATCTTTCCTAAGGCGTGAATTCTTAAAGATTCATGGTTCTATTTTTATTATTTCACGATTTTCCCCATTATTAGGAGACTAAACTCATTTAAAATTAAATTAATCATTTAAACTCCTTAAATCAGTACTTTAATAACTGTTGATTTTGGTCTTCTGCCTGTAGGATATAATGTATTGTAGAAAATCAGCTACTCTGGCAACGCTTTTGGTAGTTCGCAGTAGTTCACTGCCATGAAAAAGTTTACTGTTTTGTCGGTGCAGTCAATTTGCCTGTGACAATGATCCATTTGGATCGATCATGCAACGTGATCAAGTAGTTCCACTGAAACTCAAAGAGAGGATGATAGTTCCAGTGAGATGATTTCTAAACCTGAAACAAAATCATTTCTGATGCAAATCGGTCATTGTCCTAGGCAAACTGCATCGTTACGGTGAAAAAGAGTATAGATTGATATCAAGCAATGGTTTGCCGTAATCAGAATTGTCTGATGACATATTATAACCACTTGAGCACGCGTACTTGTAGAACTCAAAGGTGACTTGTATCGGCCTCGGTGGTTCAGTGGTTGCGTGATCGCCTCTGATGCCCGAGGACGCGGGTTCAACCACGGCCGAGGATGACGAGGATTTTTTCAGGGGGAAAATCCTGAGATCACGCACTTCCTTCGGAAGGGAAGTTAAGCCGTTGGTCCCGTGTAGTCGTTTGCCGGCTGCACGTTAAAGAACCCTTGCGTGACAAAATTTGAAATGACCATGGCATTTGAAAAGGGCGTTAATACCAAACAAACCAAACCAATCAAAGGTGCCTTGAATATGTGATTCATTTCCTTTGTCTGCTTAAGTTTAGTATACAGTAGAGCCCGACATTTTGAGTCTCAATAGTTCGAGGTTCCGTGTATTTCGAGCTAAATCACTCTCGAAATTAAATCTTTCCGTGTACACTACTTTGTATTGTAAATTAAACCATCTAAATGTAAATCTTTTCCTGGTCCGAATTTTTCTAAATTCGAGGTTCGGTCAGCCCCAATTACCTCGAATTATCGGGGCTCTACTGTATAGGTTTTTCTTTTTGTTTTGAAGTTTCTTTTGAAGATGTACAGTAGCGCACATATCTACCTGGCGAACATAAATTTGGGGCATAAAAATGGCAAGTCTGGAAAATTATTGACATGTGTAATAATCTTATAGAAACAACATATTACAAAACTAAAATTATATGTTCATGAGAAATTTTTTTGTTAACGTTTGTTATAAAAACAAAAATCCAAAAATTATTGGCCAACGAACATTATCTCCTGATTTGTGTGTGGAATGATCTATTTATTTGCTTAAATTTTGTGTAAGAGGTAATTGCATATGAGACCCATGTCTAGCCGACCATACATTTTATCTCTAGTCAAGGGACATACTCTTCAAAATGGGCTGAACAATTTGGTGAACAGGAGTGCTGTCACGCATATAGTGAGGCGTTTTTTAAGCGTGGGGATGTAAAATGAGCTCCAAAATCTGGTCGCCCTTTAGCAACAAACAGATCATGAAGATAGGGTGCAGAGAAAATTATCAACTGCTGATCCTAGAAAGACTACAGTACAAATCAATCACTACAAAACGACGCGTAAATCATGCTAATTTGATGGGAAGGCGGCCTGTAAAAAAACCTCTAAAAAGAAAAATCGAATGGCTAGACTTCAGTTTGCAAGGCCACATGAGCACTTAACTCCAAAGGATTGAGCCAGAGTTTTTTTTGAGCGATGAATCGAAGTTTTGCTTCTTTGGTTCGGATGGAGTTATGTATATTCGTCGCCCGCTTGCTCATAGATTTAATCCAAAGTAGCAATTACCCACTGTGAACAGGGTGGTGGACGAGTGATGGTTTGGGGTTGCTTTAACCGTCATGGAGCCGGTCCATTAGTGCGAATCAATAAAAATATGGGCCGTATCATGTATAGAGATATTATCTCACCATCTGCTACCTTTTGCTGAAGCTCAGAATTGTCGTGGCTTAAATTTTCAGCACGATAATGACCCCAAGCATACATCTCAACTTGGAAAGGGTTTCTCTGGACTGTCCATAACAATCTTAATCCCATTGAATACCCGTGGGACGTATTTAGAAAGAAGATGCAAATAAAAAAAAGAGCCAGAAATGAGGATGAAAAATTTGAAATGCTTCGAGCAGAATAGGAGAAGATTCCAACTGTGAAACTTTGGAATCATTGATTAATTCTATGCCACACGTAGATGTAAAGGGCTATGCAACAAAATATTAAGACAAATTGTTAATTTTAATCACTCAAAGTGATATTGAATTAGGCAGCAGAAACTTTCCAGTTACTTTTGAATTTTTGTACTTAAAATAAATCTTAAATAAAAAATTTCTCATGAAGCTATCATATTTTTTTTAATATGTTGTTTCTATAAGATTATTACACATTTCAAAAATTTTCCAGACATGTGGAACTTGTCAGTTTTTTATGATCCAAAGTTATGTTCGCCGGAAAAATTTTAGTTGGAAAATTTGGTCTTCAAATAAACTAGCATTCTGGACAAGATTATGCAAAAGTCTAAATTCAGTACAGGAACTTTCGAAATTTAGTTTTAGACTTATAAAATTCTTGGAGGAAAAGCTTACTATTAGATGCGTTAAAATTACTCTTGAGTGTTTTGGAAAGCACGTGTAAAACTATGAAATAAATTATTGGCAGTTAAGCAATTAAGAAATGCCTCAAAATAGCAAAAAAAAACCTCTCCACACTTTCCTTTTGATCTCTTTAAATTTATATTCTACACGTGAAGTAACTTTAATGCACCTTTTAATATATGGCATTAGTCTTGTATTTGACGATGTGGCAAATGCACTCGTGATGTGGAAACAGAAATGCTGGTGTCTGACTGTGCTGGCCTTGATGACCAGTCAACTTGTTATTGCACTTCGTTGTCGAATCTGCTCTTTTTATCACGTGAATGTGCGAGGGTGGAACACCTTCTCCAAATGCTCGCAACCCGTGATGTCATAAGGGGGCTTATACGTATTTTCATCTGGTGCTTCAAGTAAAGCTGGTGCAAAGTCCCATCTAACGTTGCCGGTGGCTTAGGCTTTAATCCTTGGCGCTCTTCTTTGTTAATCTTTCCGCTAATCTGGCCGAGCTCCGGCATCGTCACTGCCTCATTACCTTCCTCCGCGTTATTTCCTCAACGCTTTCTTTTCAAAATGCCACCTGATTTCATTTTCCTAAATTCAGATAAACTCCGCAAAGTGAAAACTTGGAACCAAATCGATAGCACAGACTGGATTAAAAAAGGACAAGAAGTTTTCACAGCGCGAACAAACATTCTTTTAAAAATATCGAAATTTATCAAAAGGCGAAACCATTTATAAAAGTTTTAATATTTCGTTTAAGAATTTTACTTTCATAGTTCTACAATGTTATTAATTTACAATTTCTTAATGTCAATAACGCAAGCTTAAATATTCCCTTAGAATGCCAGTTTGGTCAGATATTTATTATACATGACTTCCCTTAATAAAATGTTTTCTTGTTTAAGTTAATTAAGTAAAAATTCAATAGATTTTAATTGCATTGTTATGTGATTTAATCTAAAATTAGTAATAATTTATATTTTAAAAAAACTTACGTTTACTTAATAAGTTTAAAGTGATCGTAAATCAGTTACTAAAATTTTCTTTGGTAATTCTTGTTAATCTAAATTTTGCGACAAGTCAATTATGGATAATCTAGGTTTAAAGAGTCATTATATCTGACATGTAACATTTTTGTCTGTTTCCTGAAAATCTTAGAGCGGGGTTGTTAACCATTTGGCGCTGTCATCTCGATTTCTCGGCTCGCCCAGAGTCGCTTGGCAACGGCTTCAGATTTCGAGTGGGTCATAAAGACGCCTCGGGGCCCCTTCATAAGTGCGCGTGTGTTGGGCGAAAATTAATACCATGGTGTGCTCAATCGAACAGTCGACATTTTATTAGGAGATCGGAATCAGGAGAAATCGGTCCCGATAGGCAATTTCATAGTTTTGTTTTCTAATGTCAAAGTCCTTTCTATTCTCCCTTGTGTTTTGGTTGAAATATAAAACAAAGTGAATTGCTTTTCATCAAGGGAAAAGGTGAAGGAGGAAAAGTAATTTATCTTTGTTTTTATGTTTCCACAATTTTCTAAATTTCCAAAAAAAGATCCGTTTTTGTTTAAAATTCTCTGAAGCAGTAAGTTAAAGAATTTAGAGACCTTTTACATTTCGAAGAAAATGACGCGTTTCTTTTGTTATTTAATGTTTCCACTTCATATTGGAATGGATCTTGCTGAACAGAAATAATTTTATTTCTCCTCATCGAAACATTCAGAAGAAAAAAAATTATGCAGGGTATTTATGAGCTCTGTGTTCAAACTTTTAGGCCTGGTAAAGGACCTTATTTTGAATATATACTGCCAATAAACTGATTCACCGCAAATGACTCCTCCATCCATAAAAAAATTATAAAACAGCAATCTCGATCGCCGGGCCTAAACCCTTTAGATTTCTTCTTCTGGGAACATCTGAAGAATATGTGGATTCGGATACTTCTGTGGATTCGGAGGAGGAGCTGGTAGCGCGAATTGTGGCTGCAAGTGACCATGTCTTACATGCTGCAGGGATTTTTGACCGTGTGAGAAATTCAATGCTAAGACGATGTGGCATGTTTTGTTGCTCATGGTCAACGCTTTGAACACCTTTTGTAATTTTTTCAAACATGTAGTATTTGGTTATTTAAAACGTTGTGACCATCAGTATCAAATTTTTTAGTTTCTCTGTCTTCTGGAGATACATTAACGAGAAAGACAATATTATGAGGAAGTCTCACACAGCCGTTGTATGTATAATGTTCGACAATTTTTTTATGTATCAAGGATTCATTTGCGGGCCCTAGTTTATTGGCAAAATACATTCAAAATAAGGTCCTCTGTAACCCGTAAAAGTTTGTATTCAGAGTTCTTAAACACTCTGTATATTCAGGTTGTTTTATAAATAAATTATTTTCGTTGACTCGGTTTAAATGCAGGTTATTTTATTGAATACAGTTAAAAAAATTAGTTAAATCTTTAATCTCATCTGTTTCATTACAAACGCAAGCAACTGCCTGCTTTAAAATTTTAAAACATGCTTTACGCCATATTCAATGTTTGTACCTGTTTTTATGTTCCAAAATGAAGATAAACACAGGAGAGAATGTTATAATATCCAGCAGTTTTATTTCGCATCTAATTATGCATTAAAACAGCAGTTGCGTTTCACACAAAAAAATTGAAGGGGAGGGAAAGAGAATCCGTGAAATTCATTAATCTAGAACGACTACAAAATCTATCGTAATACAACTATGTAATTATCTAAACACAGATTAGTTTCTTTGCGGGAAGAAGGGTAAGGTTTATTGAAAGAAGATTTTTCGGGGAAGTTTGCCCTGTCCAGAATGGGTTGGAATATCAGAATCGTTACTTCTGCCTAGAGAAGTCTCTCTGTCTTCTACTGAAGCAGAAGAATTGTGTTCCTTGTTAAGACTTCCATCGGCTGTATTCTGAAACGATGCTTGATTCACCTCATGTTGCGCATTTCCTATGTTTAAAAGAAATATATATAAATAAAGATATATTCATGTTTCTTATACCTATATAAATGTCATTTCATTTTGAATTGCCTTGTTATTCTTTTAGAAGAAATAGCAGTTCACATTTGTAGTTATTATTATATTGATTTTTAATTTAAAAAATAGTCAAAATATTGTTTTTTATGAATTCTGTTTTGATGGATAAAATATATATTATGTATTTGCTGTTCATATTACTTGAAATTTTATTATTACGAGTCCTGCTTCTTTATTAGTGGCAATACGGTTGTATGTATACTAGGAAACGGATCTAGTGTTTCTCGCATATATACTTGTTAAGGTAGTATCTAATCTGTTAATCCAGGTAACGCTCTGCGCGTGTGTTGTGTTGCAAAAAATAGCGTCGTCTGTGAGAAACTGGTCTAAATGCGTGAAAAAAAATTGCATTGCGATGGGTCCCGCACTATTTGACAGAATTGCAGAAATGACAAGGATACGATGCTGCGCAAAGTCACTTAGATCGCTATGAGCGCGAAGGGGAGGTTTCCTATGCCGTATTATAACGAATGAGCTCAAACGTCATTCGAACGAATGCGAAATGCGTCATAATCCCAGCGATGGAGATGGAGGGTGTAACCTAGGACTAATAAGTAACTTATTAGTCCAAGGTGTAACGATGGTGTTCGATGTAGCATCGGCTTCCGAAATGTTCCCGAAGTTCTGGAGGCGATAGCACCATCCAGAGAACTCGAGCTGCTACAGGAGTACTATGGCTTCTACAATGCTGGCGAACGGGTACTATCATGGCTGAAGAAAACGTCATCCATCGTTCTTCACACTGCTGAGGACTAAATTAAGAGACTGTGGAAGTTTTCATAGAGGTATCCTTTACATCGGTTGTAATTAATATAGAAACAGCCTCGTATAAAATTTGACCATTAAAAATTAGAGCTAAACAAAACAGATTTTACCTTGAGAATAAAATGGCAGCAAATGAGATTCACTGCCCTTCCCTATTAATTCCTGGAAATAAAAAAAGATATTTCTTGTTAAAAATTATATTTTTTTGCAGGAATAATTTCGTTAAATCAAGGTCTTATATGTACATTTGTCTTAAAGTTTTTTAATATCCACAATTTTCTGTTTCTGTTTTCTTTTTTATCGAGAAGGATGTTTTATGCGAGTTTAAAATCTCTTGTGATGAAAGATTTCAAGAGATGGAAATAGTAATTATTAAATATACAGGCAATTACAATACTCTTTAGAGTCATGGATATTGAAGGTGATGACGTCGTGTCTAGACTGAAAGTGATGACGGGTTCCACTTTGATCATGATATCTAGTGACCTTTTCCAGTAATTAAAGCACGCTAACTAGTTGCTGTTGCCTATAGACTGTGCATAGACTACGCACAAATCATGTAATTTTTTTTGCTCTTTTGAAATACCGATTGATTCTTGCCCAATTTATTAAGCCTAAAAAACTTGCCCAAATCACGAATTGATCATTATCTATTCTGCGACCCAGTCCATAAGATAAGCAGCTGGTAGAAAGATTTATTTTTTCCCGTATTACATTGAACAGAACGTTGAATTATTAGAGTTAAAACAAGTTATATAATGTTATTCTGTTTTATTACACTGAAGTCCAAAATAACATCGGTAAACAAAGTTTCTCAAAAACTGATTCCGCTAAGGACTTTTAGGGAAGTGAAGAAAATGTTAAGGCCCAATTTAAATATTCAGTCAAAACTGTTTTAGCTCTTCCCTAAATGTTCGACTGAAAATATTACGCCATCCATCTATGAGGGAAGCGACTGATATCTCTCAGCGAAGGTCAGCAAATTAAACCTGATTTTCAATGAATAACGGCTTCATAAGTCTCTTTAAGGTGGAGAATAATTGGAAGAATGGAAACGAGACATTCTCAAGCTGAAGTAGAGAGATGGGTGGATTTTTCAAATCAAGTTGTCTGCATTAATTCTTTGGAAACAGTTCCAGAAAATTGGAACAATGACCACAAAGTTAGGACAAGGACGTCCAAGAGCATCGAGAACATCGTTTTACGGCTCTAACTGCTCGCTGCGACAGCCAAATAGCTTTCTCAGCTTTTGGGATCTCAAGGCAAACATGCAAACGAGATGGATCTTGATGCAGAAAAGCCAACGGTCAGTGTCTCATCCATCCATTCACAAAGAAGTCCCTGTCTGACAATGGATACAAACACCATGAGGTTTGGACTACAGTTCAAGGAACTCTTTTGCCTATGTATCCATAGTGGATGAATGTACGCCGTTCCATGTACTTAAAGGAGATATCCTGACTTCTCTAAGATACAGGAATCGAGCTATCTAAGGAATTTTAGAGGAGCTTTTTTCCTAGTTCCCTTTTAGGACGATAATATGCCTGTTTACATACAGCTGAGCTATCAAAGAATATCTTTAAAATGTGGATATTCAGATAATAGACTAGTAGCCAGCCTGGACTTGAATACCACAGACTTCAAATTCATGAAACGGGAAGGAAAGGATCTAAGTTTTGACACTGGCCAGCTAATGGAATGGGCAGAAGTTTGCCCAGATAATAAAATAGGCAACTTCATGGCCCCGATGTATCAGGTAAAGGGTCCAAAAACGCGATAGCTTTCAAATCGAGCCATCTTTCAGCTATTCAGTTTAATGTTATCAGTAAAAACGACTTTATTGTGAAAATGCATGTACATATAAAGAGAATGCATTATCTTATAAACTAATATTAAAATAGAATTTTATTAAAACTATAGGCTATAATCTTTGATGAAATATATCCAATTTTGTTGCACATTTTTATCTCTTTTAACCTTCAATTTTCAAGTTACTGTACTTAGAAAATCCGTCTACGTTTCAATTAAAAATTAAGCAAGCTATAATGTTCCCACCTTGGTTGGATCATCTGCAACATATCCTTTTCCAAATAACAAATTAGGCCAATTCTTGAAACTATTGAAATTTCGTTTTAGTGGGAACTTGGAACGTTTTTGCTGTTTTCCTAATGTCACTCCTTGGAGGCTGTCGAGAGATCTTGGCACCCGATAATGGTCTGCATTAGCTATTTCCACATCCTTGGGGAAGAGAAAACGATATCAGAGGATAACGTTTACTTACTTTAATAAATTAAAAATATTTTTTTTATCTTTTTAATAAAGTGCAGAAATTACAAGACAGAAATACAATACACAGGGATGTAGCTTCTCATTGATGGAGACTTTGGTTCCAGGGACCAAAACAAGAGAAATGTCATATGAACAGAGGGTCGAAAACTCTTCTTTCTAAAGTTAAAATAGTTTCAAATAGGTCTTGCAGTAGACGAAAATAACGTTAAAGCGTATAGGATTTGCAAATCATCAAACGCTCAGCAGTTAATCGGCGCTTATCAAAATTGGGCAATTCAACAACACTTCCTAGAAAGAAAGCCTGCGCACTGAAACATCTAACATTTTATATGATCATAAGAAGTCATAATTCAGGGCTTATTATTGGTAGAAACACTATTAACAATGCCTTTTTATGACAATATAGAAAGAAGCGTTTTGATCCAATGTTCATTTTCTGCTTTCTTTTGGTCCCTGGAACATAAAAAGCGTTTTATGAAAACAGCCAATGGAACTCCTTTAAACTTTATTGATGCATTCACAGTAGTGTATATAAAAATCTCATTTATTTAAAAATATTTTTATTTTTGACATATGTCAGTTTAACAAAATTGCTTCTATATTGGTTTTAAATTTATAGAATCTTTGGAACCCTTAGAGGAATTTGAACCCTTGGTCTGTTGACAGAAAAGAAATAAATAAATATGATAATTAAATTTTGACTGTCAGAATTAAAACGTCTTTAATTACTTTGTTTATTTTAAAGACATAAAAAATTGTTTAGTTTCCCATAAATTTTATAACCTTCACATAAATCGCAATATTATTAAAACCTGATTATTAGAATATACATTTATGGCCGTCATTATAAAAACGTCTTTTTATGTTAATCTTTAATTATTTATTTATTTATTTATTTATTTATTTATTTATTTATTTATTTATTTATTTATTTATTTTTCTTTGAAGTCTGTCTGACCGTTGCACTCGTTCGAGCAGCAAGACGGACTCAGTCTAGCTTAGGGCAATTTTCTAAATTAATTAAAAAAATACATATTATACCTATAAAATATTTTTTACCTGAATTTTGTCTAATTAAAGAATATTAAAAAAATAAGATAAATATCCATTAGCTGTGTTCCATTGCGAAACAAAAAACGTAAACCCGCCTTTCCGTACTTAATGCCTTTTCCATGTGAAATAAGTCTGTCTGAAAAACTTCCCATAAGCTAGACGGAATCCGTCTCGTCGCACGGAAAAATAATCTTTGTTTGCCACGTTTAGCACACTGTTTAATGCAATTCCCCTCTTTAGAGGAAAAACTGATTTCTTTAAGAAATTTTTAAAGCATTTCTAAAGTTTTTCTCTTCTCCGAAAAGAAAAGATGTAAAATTGTCAGCTGGATTATAAGCATTGGAATGACCTGAGATAGAATTTCCTTTAATAATTAGCAAATGGGAAGGAGTAGCAAAGAGAGCATTGTATTTTAATTTCTTTGTTAGTCAAAATTAATCTCTGACATGAGAAATTTAAAAGAATGCAATTATTGTCAAAGCATTTTCGTTAGTATTAAATTAATTTTCCAAATGTTGTTCCTCTGATGCATGAAAGATTTCATCAATCATTGACAACTAGATGAAGTCATGGCCATGTCAAGTCGTTTATTAACCTGATGATTTGCTGCCCTTGAATTTTTTTTTCCTGTTCTGCAGTCAAGCTGTGTTTCATCAGACAATTGTGAAATTAGAATTTTTTGATCATTTAAAGCCAACCATAAAAGATAAAACTTTTAAAAACTGAGCCATAAAACAAAGTATATGGAAACTAAATGATAATTTCTCCCCTCCCCTTTCCCCATTTTAAGAAAACATAGAAACAGCAAATGAATTTATTTTTACCTGTTGCACGATTTTCTAATACATGAATAAAAAATATTGAATGTAGAGGCAAATGAAAATGGTAATGCTACAAGGTAATGTAAATGACTGAATAACAACAACAACAGCTACGTGGCTAATTATATTTTGAAGGTAAACTTATATGATAAAACATTTCCTATTCAATATGCTTTCATCGTCCTCTAGTTTTAAAAATATAATTATATTCGAGTTATTATATTCCGCTCACTTTTTTTATTTTGAATTCTCCTGATGTATAATTAAGATGCATTAATAAAGCATTTAAAACATAAAGCATAATAATGCCAATAAAGATAATGTTAATACGCATTTAAAACCCGTTATTTTGTGATAGTGAAACCCTTAACTCTTAAAGGTATGGAGTTGAAAAATTGCCAAAAATGTCAGGCATCGAGGGAGTGGCAATTTGACTGTCTCTACACACTGCAATTCAAGGTGAACAACTAAGTCAGCAAAGTTTAAATAATATTGAAAAAAAAAGAAAGGTCGGAAATCTCTAATTTAAAGATCAATAAGATCATTAAGACACGTGTTTTTTTCTTTTTTTTTAGTTTAATAGCTTCATAAATATTGTTTTTGTTTTAAATTTTCAAATCGTAATATTTCTTGATCGCATTCTTCATATTTCACAATGTAACATTTCCAAAAGTTTTATAAACGATGGAAAGAAAGACGAGACTCGAATACCCTGGGGAACGCGAATTGGACACGAAATTCACTCGGGGTTTAACTACTCTGTAGACAATAATTTATACTGGTACTTACGTCCTGCTTCAGTCCATCCATAAAGTATACAGGTTCTGACAATTCTTCAAATGCCATTACCGGATATTCGATATCTGTAAAATAAAAGCCGAATAAATGTTATAAAATTCTAAGAAATTTTGTTGATTTTAAGTTTAATCCTTAAAATTAAAAAACTGTTATTATCACTAAGGTGAATCCCGAAGAAAACTATCTGCATTTACTTGGAAATTCTGTATTTTTAGAGATACTCCCAAAAGGGATAAGAAGGGACCCATGGAAGAAACACTAATGTAAATATACAAGGTGCGTCTAAAACGTTCGGTGAATGGAAGCATAAAACAAATAAAACATGGAAACAAAATACCTTTATTCACCCTCAAAGTAACATCCGTTGGCCACAATACATTTTTGACATCGCTGATAAAGCTGCTGGAATGAGTCAGCGAAGGCCTCTTTTGGGATCGATCGAAGCACAGATGTCACACGTCATCGATGTCTGGTAAGTCTGCAAAACGTGTGCCCTTCAGGCGAGGGAACAAAAAGAAGTCTAAAAGCGCCAGATCAGGCGAGTACGGTGGATGTGCGATAACAGTTATGGCGTTGGGCCAAGAAGTTGCGTGCAGTATGCGGGCGTGCGTTGTCATGCAACAGACTCCACTTTCCACTCCTGTACATCTGTGGACGAACACGTTAGATGCGCAGCAGTAAGCGCTTCAAAACAGCTTCGTATAATTCGGCGTTTACGCTTTGCTCCATTTCCAATTGATGTGAGTTTTCGCACACACGGCGTTCGATTCCCTTAGCAGACTAATCTGCGTCGGTTCCTTGCTACGTGTCGTCTCTCCATTGGTCTTTCTCTGCGCATACACGTGGCCGCATTTTTACTTCACGTTGCTTTTGAGATATCCATCCATTCACCGAACTTTTTAGACCCAGCTTGTATATTAACTGTGAATTTGATTTCATTATCTATCGAAAATGAATAATGGATGTTATTGCTAAGTTAATTCAATATGGAAGATGATCATACCTGAAGGATCCAAATGCTGAAAATATTCATTGATAATAAAGTCTACGAAGAAGCAGATACATCTTTCTGAAAGAATAAAAAAGAATATATATATTTTTTTTATCCCGGCAGCAATAAAGAAAGTGATATGCATCGGAAATGAGAATTTTTTTAAAAGGATTTTAGAAACTGAATATAGTTCTGCTTTCCATCCCTCAAGACAAATTTCTCCCATCGACAATGACGTCTGATGTTCGCATTTTTAGATGCTCCTATTCGAGTAGTTATGGTTTATTTATTCGAATATTAAAAATTACATGTTTGCAATTGACCACTTTCTTTTAATAAGCAATTTACTTTAATTTTGAACGAAATGTAATGAAAATAGTAATATTATTAGACTTTTCTATGGAAGAATATCAGCAAAATGCTTACGACTTTATAATATTTGTATTAAAGAAATATTTATATGATAATATAATTTTTGTATAGGCAAAGATAAAGATGAGGAAATCTTCAGAGTAATTCTTTGACTGAATTTCAAGAAAAAGAAATAAATGAAATCAAACGGAGTAACGCTTCTTATAAATATAAGCATGTTCTTGCATCACAAATGAAAAAAAAAATGGAGGTAATTAATTTTTAATTACTTTATGTACTGATTTTAGATTAGTAGATTTTAATTTTATGATGATTGATTTGTATAAAAATGTAAAGTATAAACAAAATCTCACCTGGTTCATAAAATAAAAATGCTTCTTCATGGTCGTCAGAATTCATTTCATCTAATACAAGATGTAACCTAGTTAGCAGTTGTAAATATCTTTTCGCCAAGTATTGTTGAAATGACTCCTTATAAGTAAAGCAAATTTTATGATTACAATTGCTTACTTTTCTTATTTGTTATAATAATATTTCCAAATCAATTGAGTTTGAAAACCACCTCCTTACACATAAACAGGATTCTTTGCATATTTATTACACATTATGTGATCAAAAGTTTCGGACATTTGAATGTTTGCAGTGCAATCATGATTTCACGGAAATTAATTTGGCGTTGAACCTCCCTTTGCTTTTATTACGGTCTCGATTCTCCGAAGAAGATTTTTCACCAGATTTTGGTAGAGAACTTCAGGAATTTTCTTCATTCTTCCCCAAGAGCGTTGATGAATTCAGGCACAGATGTTGAGCGATGTGGCCTGGCCGTAGTCATCTTTATTCGGGACTCTGTGCAGGTCAGTCCATTTCTTCAACTCCAGTATCTTCAAATCATTCCTGCACACATGTTGCTTTGTGATAAGGGGAATTGTCATGTTGATACAGGAATGGCTTAATCCATATCTATTTCTGTGCTTGAGGGTCTATTTATATTAGTTTAGATAAGACATGTAAATTAGGATATGTAACACTCTTTTGAAGTGATATCCGGATACTTGTGATCACCTAATGTATGCAACTTAGCTGTTAACCGCATGAAAAAAAGAGTTTAAATTATTTTGGGCTTTAAAAAATAGCTTATTATAGATTACTTTCAAAGTTGTGTTTAAACATGTTTTTCAATATATACTTTAACTATGGTTATTTTTTATGGTACTTTATAACGAACAAAATTATGCTTTACATTCTTATTAACAGTATTACTTCTTGGTACTGTGCATTAATTCAAGAGGCCTAAAAGGGTTTTTTATTCCATATCTCCATGATGCTAATAATTAAAAGAAGAAAATAGTAAAAAAAGAATTCAATGGTCTGGACTCGAATTGGGTGGCTTAGTGGTTATGACGTTGGAACGGTAATCTAGAGGTCCCTGGTTTGATTCCAGGTCATGGAATTTTCTTTTCTTCTTTCTTCATTTAATTTAAGAGGATTAAGGTAAGTCTGTTCATCAGAAGAAAGTATTCTTAAAAGCTTAAAATAAAAAAAGGATAGATGACGAATTATCGTCCTGTTGACGTGAAATTAACTCAAAATCAAGTTTTTGGTAGTTTTTCACGCAAAAAGTACTCCGAAGTCGATTATAGAAATGTTTTCGGCTTATATCAAGTATACTTTTGAGCATAAAGAAAGTAAATGTAGATTCAGTTATCTTTGACATTAGAGTAAAATAAATTGGTCTAACCTGGGTTAGAAAATTCTTATCTTCTAACCTTCCAAATGAATTGAAACCAGAGTCGAAACGTTTTCGTTCATGTCCAAATGTCACTCCTCCGACGCTGTCGAGGGGTTGTGATAATGCATTCTGCAAAGAACAAATTAATTAACGTGGATAAAAGACTATTTGCAAAGTTTGTTCTTAAATTAAACCATTTCTTAGGAATGGTAGAGGTAATGGTTTGCCCCTCAAATGTCAATCGTACAGTAAAATATAATTCAAATTATTACTGAAATATAATATTAATTTATATTTCAGAAAAAAGTTTTATTACCGATTGCATAGTGATAGTCATCAATATTTCGTTTTCGGATAACAAAGAGAGAGCTCTAAACCTGAAATTATTTCGTATATATTGCAAAACGATTATTTCATTAATATAAATAAAGAACGGGCAGTCCAATGTTTAATATATCGCATATCAAGAGCATCGATAGTGCATGTGTCGGAAATGGCGCGTAAAGCATCACATCTCTCAGTCCCGCTAGTCAGTCAGCCAGAATGTGGACGGTTCACAAAAACTTTCAATACGTTTTATGGTTTGCAAAATTGAATCTGTGACGCCTGTTTGTCGTGTATATCGTCGATGAAGAGCCACTACCGAAATTATATTCCACCATCAAGGAAAACTGTCAGCTCATTGGACTGAAAACGTTCCGATAAGCCATCCGTTCGTAAAAGCCTGTTGAGGCTGTACTTGTAAACAATCTGCATGAGCTGCTCTTTCATTTCGCATAGATTTGGCATGCTTAATATATGCAAATTATTTCCATACATACTTTCGATATCTCACCATGCCATTATGGACACTAATTGTTTACACTTAATAATTAAAGCATAAATTCAATGGGAAATACAGGAAAAATTCCCGTGACTATTGTGGCAGAGCATGCACTTGGATCGAAAATTTGAAATATTCGTTTCTAACTATCCATAGAGATAATCGCATAATAGAGTAATAATGAAATATACAGAAAATATATTTTTTATCTCAAATCACGGAATTTTTCCTTTCGATTTCCTTTACTAAACGTCCAATGTTGGAGCATTTTCACCAGCATGTTTCGTTATCATTTTATTATAACATAGATTGGCCCAGAATTTACGTATGTAAACATTTTAATGTAAAAAATGTCTGCTTATAAACTTCACTACTAAATTTGTTTTTTTTTAATCTTTTTTTTTCCCCTTTCGTAACCCTCGAACTAATATGTATGTTCTAGGAAATCCCTAAGTAGTAATTATTAAATACTGAAATGTCTGAACGTTAATAATTAGCACTTCTTGTGACAGTATTCGTTAAACTTGACTCGCAGTCATCCCTTGATGTACACAGGTGGGAAATGAAAAATAAACACGCAAAAGGAGTAATGTCAAATTGCTGATTTTACATAGATAGAAGTTAAATAAGATCATTAGCATATGATCAAATTTTCAAGATTGTGGAGTAACCCATTTTCATTGAGAAAGGTATAAGTTGTTCTTTTTTCTGGTGTATACAGGACCCTGCTACGGCATTATGAAACCAAATACCAGCATTTTTTTAGGCTGTGCAATACCGCTAAAGATTGTGAAACATGCTTGGAAGTCGTCAGCATTCGCTAATTGTCCAGCTAACAGAGTTTGAGCGGGATCGCTTAGTGGGCTTTCAGGGAGGCAGGATGGTACATCAGCCAAATTGCGCAGAGTTGGATAGGAGGTGCTTGCAACGCATGGCTGTTGGAGACGGTGGAAAGAGGAAGGATTATTCACCCGCAGACGTTGTTCGGACAGCGCAGACTTTAGGATGAAGGTGAGGATCGGAAAATTCGAAGGGCCACTCTAGCAGACAGAACAGTCACGTCCACTCAAATCAGTCACGTCTGTCAGTTCGGACCATCCGCAATCGTCTCCTGCGGTCGCGGGTTCTTTTGGCAAGACTGCCACTTACACAATGACATAGATCGCCTCCAGTGGTCCCAAGAACGGGCTGCTTTGTGATGAAATTGAGATCGGCGGTGTTCAGTGATGAAAGTTTTTGTTTGGACATAAGTGGCAGTCCTTTATTTGTCCGCCTTTGAAACAGGGCTTTCTACTGCGTTGTTGTGAATTCTTGTGTATTTAAACAGTCGCTCACGTCTGGTATTTGTAGAGGGGACAATGAACATCATCCAGCCCGACATGGGATATGTGTGCTGTTTGTGTAGCTAATTGAACGTGCTCCATAGCATGCCTATCAACTTCCTTGAACAGCACGCTCACCAAACCTTTTTCCAATCGAATATGTATGAGACTGGATTGGACAACGCACAGTGGATGGTGGAAAGAAAGGATGGTGTGTGCACGCGCATCTCGTGACATCATGTGGATTGCACCATGGCCGACTAAATATACGTCACACATTATTTTTAATCGGCCGTGGATTGCACGGCCATCGTAAAAGGGCTTGCGCGATAAGTGTCGATCGTATAAAATTGATATTAAAAATGTATTTAATTTTAATTTTAATTATCATTTTCAATTATATTCAAGACTTTCACCTGATAGTTAGTACGTATTTAAGACGTTAACTATGTTGTTTCTAATTGTTATTTGCGTTAATATTTAAAAATAGAAGTTTTTTAAAATTCATAAGGCAGAAAGGATAGCACATTATTAGAAACTTTTTAAAAATCACTTTTTCTGTTAATAAAAGATTACCATGGACGAACGAAATTGAATATATGGTTAGAAATGCATTGGCGTACGTGTTTTGCAATCCACAAGACATTATGCGCGAAAATGTGCGTAATTTAGAATCAATTTGCACACACCATTCTTTCTTTCCATAGTGATGCCGAGGCGGAAAAAACCTCAAAAATAAAAACTACGGTTTCTAATTTTTTTGTAACTATTTCTTCTTTATTCGATATGAAATTTCAATCCCCATTTACATTTTTTTGAAAATTATGAAAAAAGTATGAAAAAAAATCGCTTTAATTGAAATTGCATTATAATTTTTATGCCCCAGTACGCATATCCTTTATAATATATTTTTACTCTTTTTCGAACAAAAAGAAACTGAATAAATAATGACCGCCACTTTCAACTGAATTGCTCACAATGTATTAAGGTGCTTATGTATTTTAATTTTTTATGAGCTCCACTTGCCTCCGTAATGATAATGGTGTCATTTGATAGTACATATCTTGATATAAATATTCTGTCAAAATCATAACCATCCATCACCGTCTGTAGCTGTAGTATCATTTTAAAGTACCGCATATCGGCAGTTTTGACGACTGGTTGCTGCAAAAATCATCTCTTAAATGAGAAATCGCAAAATGGTTACATAAGATTTTCCTCGGGGTGAGGATGGGCGTGATGCATAGGATAGCTATATGATTCGTTGAAAATGTCTTTATATCTTATAAGGAGACTCCAAGTACTCGACTCGCCGATTTTGATTAAAAAAAAAATAATTAAACATCCATATAAAGCCATTCGACGCACTTCTCAAACTTTTCCGAGGAAAAAATTCATAGTTTGTTATAATTGACTACATTTTATGAATGCCCGAATTGAAGCACTGATTTTTAACGCGTTCAGATGGTCTAGTGGTAAAACGCTAGAATTTTGTTTTGTAGGTACGAGTTCATATCTTGTCTTCGATAATTTTTTCTTCTCTGCATAATTTTTTTTAACATGTATGGGAATGTGTAATTCATTTACTATATATATTTCCGATATTCCAATTTGCTAACATCATTTTTTTATTAAAATGCATATAAGAATTATTTTAATTAAACATAATCTAAAATTTCTGATTGGCTAAGGTTAATTTTACATAAGATGAAAGGTTGCTAAAAGTCACATTTATTTCCTTTAAAAAAAACACAAAAGAAGTTCTAATTGACGTGTAGATAAAGACAGAGGCAGTAGTTAATTTCGTTCATAACAAACTTCTGCTCCTAGAAATAGGAAATTTTTAATTTGGTGTCTTATGTGCTAGATAAAAATGTTAATGAAGGGTGACTGATAAAAATATAGATGCCAATATGACTCATTATATTTAATAGTAGGTACATGGTGCAATAATTTAATCTTTATGCGAGTTAAATGTCATCCCAAAAGTTACAAAATTTATAAAAATAATTAAATATGGATAAATAAACTTTTATTTAATACTCATTTATCACTGTGGATCATTAATTATAATAATTCGTATATACATTTTATAAAAAAAAATGATGATAGCAAATTGGAAAACCGGAAATATATTTAGTAAATGAATTACATATTCCCATACATGTTAAAAAAATTCGAAGAGAAAAAAAAATTATCGAAGACGGCATTTTAAGCCGTACCTGCAAAACAGAATTCTTGCGTTTTACCACTAGACCATCTGAAGGAGATTAAAATTTGTGCTACAATTTGGGTATTTATAAACTCTGAGCAATTATAACAAACCTTATGAATTTTTGTCTCGGAAAATTTTGAGAAGTACGTCGAATGCCTTTGCATGGGTGTTTAATTTGATGAAAGCTACACGTAGAATTTTTTTTATCAAAATCGGTGAGTCCGATACTTGGCGTCTCCTTGTTAGATAGAAATCGACTTGTTTTTGGAAAGTTTTTTCTAGTCGACTCGTTTTCATACCAGTAGATATCTAAGGTAAATTACTTTTCATAAATTCAACCTGGGCCATACATTTGACTTTAGATTTTTTTTAATATTTTTTTTTCATACTCAACATCCCAATTTACATTTCGAATGCGTTTGTTTACTAGTTTTTTCCAGCTTTCAGGTTTTTTGCGCCACTATGCAACGTGTCATCCGTGCTAATCAACCGTTTATGTACGCCTCAAGATGATATTCGTCATCTCTATGATCGAATGCTTGTCAGAGTTCAGCTTGCATTGAAGCAATGGGAGGGGGGAGTTATACACTTTACTAATGTTTGGTCGTAAAAAATAATTGGAACCCTGTATCTTCAATAAACAATATTATCAACTACTTTGATCATGGTATCCTTTCAATCGCCGAACTTTTCATAAAATCTCAGTAATGTAGCATCGACCGTTCAGGATGTTCATGTTTCATTTTCCACCAGTGCATGTGAAATTTGAATAATAAAATTTTTAAGCAGATATTTCTCGCATTAAAATGTGTAAACATTTTTTGGGCCTCTCTGTATAAACAATGAATTTCACTTAAGAGATATACTGATGAATTAGTTATCAAAAATTTTTGAAGGATCATTTTCTATTCTCGCTTAATCCACATTGTTCTTAATGTTTCCATTTAATTCATATTTGTCCTCCATATTTCAATATATTCATGTAATCGTTTCAGTAGATTTATAACAAGGCCTTTTTTATATTTATAAAGCTCATTTTTAAGCAAACGAGCATTGTTATAGTGAAGAATTTGTTCTTTAATATATCAGTCTTTATTTTAAAGATATTTCACTTTTACATATGAAATATCTTTAAATTAGATAGTATTTTCTGAGAATGAAATTATTTGAAACTTTTAATTCAAAAATGTTTTCATTATTTGAAATTATTTGTGAAAAAATATTCATACATGCGAAAAAATTTTAAATGATAAAGTAAATTCCAAAACATGAATTGGAACAGTCAAATACTTCAAATTCAGTTGAACATAATTTAATTTTATTCCTAACCAACATACGTATCTAACTGTGCAATTAAAAAATAAAATCTCATAAATTCGATCCGTGGTTAAAAACGTTTATGCACGGAACGAAATAGAAACTAATAAATTGCGTAGTGAGAAAATGAAAAAGAAATTCTTTAAAAATTTTCATAAAGCATAATTATTAATTTTAATTTCAGATTCTAGCGTGAGGATTTATTTAGAATTTTTATTTCTAAAAATCAGTTAATAATAAATATTTTCATTCATTTGCTAAATTGAGGTGGATTTAAAAATTCTGTTTACATTTACACTTACAGGCAAAGTAGTTTTATAATTTCTATGAAAATTCAGCGGGTTGAAAGGTTTAAAATTATAATTACTACAATATTTACACACACAAAAAAAAACAATATTGGTTATGCTTACCTGCATTACAGGCTTGGCAAGCACGAAGCCCAGGGTGAAAAGGAAGGGAAGAAGGTGGACGAACATGCTGACGACCATCACGAGTGAAGATGGGCAGTAAACAACGGAGCGTTTTTATGCTTGATATGTGTTTCACCCCTCAATCTGTAGAGAAATTTCACGACGAATCATAGAGCAGTAAATCACTCCCACCACATCGTTGACCAATCGAGAAAGAGAATATTAATTAGTGAAATTGAAATTATCATCGCCCACAAATAATTGCTTCCAGTTTTTGAAGGTTTAGATTAGGTGTTGGTTGTCAACTGTGCATCAATTTTAAAGATGAACGCAAAGTTGTTTTCTCCTTTCTACCGATAGCAATTTAAAATAAGTGTTAAATTTTCGAAAGTCAAGTTGCGATTTAAGAATTAAGTGTTCAGTCATTAATTCGAAATGTCTTATTTAGAGTAAAGGTTCAAAAATATGAGCGTATCGGCCTCTGGCCATACAGGCCCTGGATGGACGTATTGGATCCCAATGCAAAAAATAAACAAATAAAAATATATAGATCTTTTTTTTTTCATTTAGTGCGGATTTATAAAACAAGACCGTTAGCATTTTCCTATTATCACTCGAATTTTGTGAGAAATCGTCAATATTAGTTGTAAATAAATTCGATTCTATTTTGTACTTAAAATAATCCTGACCAATTCAGTTTAGCCAAGAGTAAGCATCGTTCCTTCCTTTCCACTTGCACGCAGATCTTCTTAAAAACTGAAAAAACACGCCCCTTGCATGGGCGATAATTACTTCATCGAACTGCGTTTTTACCGATACTGAGAAAAAATTGTCTCTAGGATGCTCTCCCCCTGTTTTTGGAATTGTCTACAGCGGTTACCATTGTAATCAAGAAAAAATAATTTTTTGCCGTAATTTTTCGTTTTTTCATTTTTTTCTTTTTTTTTTTTTAATATGTTACATCGTATCCAAAGCCAGGGTCAGGTGACCGACGTGTTAGATCCCTGGATGGAGACTAGCTAAAAATAGAAGACAATCATGCATGTTATTTGAAGTTACAACTAATAAATAATCTATACTGAAGACGGTTAGTGGGGAAAATTGGGAAGATGTTTCTTCAGTCTAAATTCAAAAATTCCAAGAGAGGAAGAAGAACGTATTTCAGGGTTAAGGTTAGCCCATAAGCCTGCTACCGGCAATGGAAACAATTTTGAGTTGGTAAGAATGTTTAATCATGGGAATAGGAAGTGATTTATAGGAACTGGGTGTAGTGAATTTAAAGAAATTTTGGGGGAGCGAAATAGTAAAATTTTTGTTTAAGGTTTTATAAATGAAAAGAGCTAATTGAAATGAGCATAACTGGTATATTGGAATTATGCCAGCGGAGTGAAATAGGTGAGAAACTGGTCAGGTTTTTTTAAATTTGAATAGGATTTGCACAAACCATTTTTGTATACGATATAGACGTGGTAAATTTTTTTTAGTGGTTGACCCCCAAAGTAAAATATTATTTAAGAAATGAAGGAGAGAGAGAAAACAGGCCTAGACGCTGATTTAAAGTAGAAGATAGAGCATTAACGTAGATATCCCAAGAAAGGATATGTGAAAGGAGAATATCTAAGAATTTGAAGGATTTGGAAGGGTTGAGTGTGGTGGAGTTATATAGAAGAGATAAATTGTGTGAGTCTAGTTTTTTATTACGCTGATGAAAGATAATATAGGTTGATTTCTCTAAGTTTAAATGTAAATGATTTAATGTATTTCAGCTAAACAGTTTATCGAGTACAATATTAAATGAGTGTTGTGTCATTGAAAGGGATGAATCAGCGCATAATAAGGTGGCATCATCAGCGTATAGAATTATAGGTAGCGGCAATAATGTTGAGGGGAGATCATTTATAAATAAGATAAAGCCTTGTCGAATTCCGATGTTACTTTTTTAGCTGAAGGAAGATGTGTTAAAAAGAGAAAGAGTGTACTAACTATCTTTTAGAACACTGGCAATCCAATGAAGCGGGAAACCACGTATATTAAAAAATCGGATTAATTTAAATAGAAAAAGATTGTGGGGAATCGAATCAAACGCTTTGGAATAATCGAGAAAGAGAGTTACTACAATTTTGTTGTTAGAAACTATGTATTCGGTCAGGTCGAAACAGACCGTGGAAGTATTACGTTTAGGAGAAAACCCATGTTGCGAGGAAGAAAGTAAAGTATTAGAAAGTATGTATGAAGATAAGCGAGAGTTAAAAAGTTGCCATTTCTTTTTTTACTCCACTTCGGTATTCTATTGCCATTAAGCATTCATTTTCCATCCAATATAAGGACCCTATGTAGAAAGGGAGCGCTAGTCTCACGCATTTGAAGGGTAATGCGAATTTCCAGACGCCGTATCTGCTACCAAATACCAGGAATTTTATCACGGGTTTTAATTTTAACGAGTTAGTATGGAATCCAGATATCAGTTTTTAAACTTTTGTCTATAATGCTGGCAGCAATCAAATTGCTTGAATTTAACATGCTGAGAACGAGTCGCATTGAAAAAAGTTGCGTATTGCTCCCCACGAGTTTACAAAGGACAAGCCAAAAGAAAGCGAAATTCCGAAGAAGATTAAAGTATTCTTAACATGTATTATGAATTTGAAGCTATAAAGTTTGGAATCAGCAGAGGACAAGAGACATGATCACTGTTCAACATTAAAGATGTGCAATATAACAGAATGCATAGCGACTGATTTATAATGTACCGATAATTCCATTAATGACGATGAATTACAATTGATAGATCCGTGAACTGTCCGAACTAGAACGCCCGATGAGAAACTTAAGAAATAGAAGTGGTTTATAACGATAGGTTTAGTAAGAATTTCTCCTCGGAAATAATAAAAAAATATCAAGCAGTTAAAACTCCATCTTTTTTTTGATAACCTGTATGTTGTATTTCTCGAGAAAATTAAAACTCGATGTAAAATTACTGATATCTTGCTTACTCAGTACTGTAACATAAAGAACTTTCTAATTTTTTACATACGGTTTCTACTGTTTTCTACAATTTTTCCGCAGCTGAATTTCTGTGAGGTTTACGTTTCTTATAATTCTCCTTTTCATTAAATAAGATAGGCACAATGCCACCTAGTTAACATCGATAGTTTTTCATTTTGAAACTATTTAACAACAAAATATTTTTTTATCTTTAATGCATGCTTGTTTTACAATTCTAAAAGTTGGCTACCAGTGCCGAGACCGCAATTTTGACTTGTCTGAGAACAGATAAAGTTTTGCCCATAGAAGCATTTTACAAAACGTAAAGATGAAATTGTAATTGCCAGTGTTTGCTTAACTTATAAAATTAAATTTCTTTAGTGATTAGTATTGAATGCTTAAACGTTAAAATTTCAATTCATATTTCTACATGCAGGATGAGTCAAAAAGAATGTAAAGTGATGATATGAAACTTTCCCTATACCGTAATAAGATTGTACAGAATGAATGTACAGTACAGGGTGATTACAAAAGAACTTCTCCGCGGTGGCCACTTTGCAAGTTCCAGGTTATTGTTTGCTCGACCAATCCACCGCTGTGATTTCTTTTTATAGGGGTGTGTAAAGGACAAGGTCTTCACCCTACCCCTTCCCCGTGACCTAGACGAGCTGAAAGAACGCATTACGGTAGCGAAACGTGGGATTGATGGAGACGTGTTAATGCGGGTTTGGGACGAATTCGACTACAGGGGAGCATATTGAACATCTTTAACTGTGTCACAATAAACTTCAAGAGTTTTTCTTTAAGAATCCGTATGTGGTATGTCTATATTCTGAATAGCTTTGATGTAATAAATTTTTAAAAGTGTGAAGTTCTTTTGTAATCACCCTGTACTTTAAGTTCGATGAAAGTAATTTTGGCTACTGGAATGTAAAACTCACGATGACTTCTTGTAGATCCAAACGTTAGAGAATTTTTCTAGTGGAATTTTGCACAGAAAACAAGTTCTCACAGTCGATTGTGGTGAAATTGAAATTTTTTAAAATTAAATGTAACAATGTCAGTTCCTTCAAATTCTGTATAAATGCAAACAATGAATGTGATAGTAATGAAAATGAGATACGAAAATAAAAATAATAATTGTAAATTAAATATAAAAACTAAATATTAAAATACGTTTTCGTGGGCAGTCAAGTCTAATCATCAGTTGCTTCATAAGGGAATTTAAGTGATGAAGATGTTTTTTAATTGTTTACTATCTGGACACGAAATCATTGAAAGTTGACGTCTGTACGGAATTCATCTAGGAAGAGTCTCCAACGTTTGGCATCTACATAATTTATTTAATTATTTAGTTATTTATTTATTTCATAATTGTTAACACTACAAGACCTCCGTCCAGGCCCTGTATAGCCAAGGGCCGACAAGGTAGGGTGTCCCTGAACAGGTAAAAGGAACATCATGTTACAGTAAAAATTGTAGGTTAGTAAATTACAAAAGAGGGACGGAAAAAGAGTTGAGGGGTGGGGTCTGTAGAAGAACAATTAGAGAGAAAACTCAACAGCCTTGATTGTTAGGTTAGGCGCGACACGAATTTCAGGATTCAAGTCGGCCCAAAGTCTAATGCCTGTATTAAGAACACTTTTAAGCTGATAATTATGCTTAATTAGAGGAATTTCTAAATGGGGTTTACATCATGTATTAGCAGAGAAAAGGGGTTGAGGGAAAGAATTGATTAAGTAATTATTTAATGACGGAGAACTTTTCAATGTTTTCATGGTTTAATGCACTATACATGGTGATTCTGAAAAAGTGTGTATAACTGTAAGCAATGAGAGAGGTGACCAAAATGAACATTTTCTTTTAATACAATGTGGGTCCGAATTTGAACGCTAACTGAATAAAACTCTGTATACCGTTAAAGATTGATCGAATTCCAACGAGTAGTTTCCGATTTACGCACTCAACATCGTAACACGTGCTGGTTAGTACTCGCATATGAGCACTGTTACGATTTTGAATGCGTAACTCGGAAACTACTCGCTGGAATACGATCAAATTTTAACGGCATACACAGTTTTATGTACCCCAATTATTCCTCCAAAATTCATTATTCTAGGGGTTGCAGAACCTGAGTTATTAACTTGCTGATCTTGGTGGCGGCATTTTTATTTCTGTTCATATCTCAGCGTTCAAATTCGGACCCACATTGTATTAAAAGAAAATGTTCATTCTGGTCACTTCTGTCATTGCTACAGTTTTACACACTTTTTCAGAATCAACCTGTATAAATTTTTATTACATTTTTATTTTATTTTTCCTTTTTTTTGTTACATTTTCATTTACACTTTAAAATTTTTTATTACATTTTTCAATTGAGAAATTTGAGTTTAATTCAGCAGATCTTGAATTTATCGTTAATACATTACTGCAAAAAGTCTTTACCAAATGTTTAATATTTTGTATTTCTTTAATATGTGCACAAAATCACAGTAAAAACTATTACATATTGCATTGTCCACGGGATCTGATCCAACCTGAAAAAATCAGATCATTTTGACAATTTTTTATTCTTTCCATACAAATTTGATTTGGCTGCTCTCCCCGACTCCCCCTTCCCCCTTGCTACTCCCATGCATTTGTGCTGCTAAACCATAAAAAAACCCAATAAAATCTCAGATCCTTAACATTGGTGGTTCTATGAACAGGAGAAGAATCAATAACCATAATTGAAATTTAGGTTTATAAACAATTTTGTGCGTAAATAGTTTCATTAAAACTTTTGATTTTACAGACGATACAGTCTTAGTATCCTTTGTCTATCGCTTCTCTACCATGTGCTACTCCCTTCAATCAAATTTTCTTCATTTGATTCCCGGCCCCCCCCCCCCGTTTTGTGGAGTTTTCGGCAACCTCTAGTAATGCATGACATTGTTATTTTTGCATGAAAAAGTCATATTTTATTTAATCAGTTACCAAATTTTGTATGTATTAATTGTTAAAATTAGAATGTATCAGTTGAAAGTTAATTTGATAATGTAATTGTAAATAGATGTTGTTTCAATTATGTAATAATTGAAATTAATTTTTATTTAACTTGCAACAGAAAAAATATTTAAATGCTGTATATTTCTCCTATAGAAATTAGCTAATTTCTTTATATTCCAAAAATTAGTTTCTATTACTTACTTACTTTTCAAACCCGCTTATCCGTTAGGGTCGCGGGGGCTACAGCCCGATGGAGGATCACTAGCGATCGCGATCTTCCGCCATCAGGCGCATGTCCTCCCTGGTAATACCCAAGCGACTCGAACCCAGATTCTCCATGTAGTCTAGCCACCTGGTTCTAAGTCGACCCCTTGGTCTCTTACCTACCGGCTTGGAAAATAACAACTGCCTAGGAAGTCCAGTTTGCGGCATCCGTATCACAGCCGTATAAGCAGGCTCTCCTATGCTTTAGACTGTCCTGGACCCTGATGAGCGCCATTTCGAGACACCTTGTACTCCGCTAGATGTTACGTCTACAAAAACCAGGCTTATATATGATATCGCAATGCATTACAAGCTAAACTAAGATCTTTCAATGAGGAGAAATAGTGGCTCAACACCTAAAGAGTCCCTTATTGTGCTGCTGTGCACTCTATCTAGTAGGGTAACACCTGGCACGCCTCTCAGAAATCTCATTTCGGCCGCTTGTACCCGCGATCGCACTCTTTCGGCCATTACCCAAGCCTCATGACCATAGGTGAGAATGGGGACAAAGATAGATTTGAAGATGGAGAGCTTGGTTTTGTTACCCAACTCGCGTTTCGTTACCACGGATCGCCACAGTTCACGTCTGACACAGCTTACTGCACCGATCCGAGCATCCAATTCTTTCTCCTGCCTTCCATCACTCGTGAAAGCAATTCCGAGATACTTGAATTTCTCCACCTGTCTCACTGTGGCTCCCCTAACATGGAGAACGCACTGAGCAGGCTGTCTTGAAAGGACCAGAACCTCAGTTTTAGCCACATTGATCTTCATCCCAGCTTCTTCACATTTGGCTGCAAACCGCCAAGGGTGCGTACTGTCGCCCCTCTTGTTCATTATCTTTATGGACTGGATAGACAGGGGCAGCCGAGGCGATGAGCGTGTTTGTGTGGGCGACTGTCTGGTGAGGAGGTTGCTCTTTGCTGACAACCTCGTCCTCCTTGGGTCTTCTCGCATGAACCTTCAGCATGCACTAGACCGTTTGCAGCCAAATTGAGAAAGAATTGGATGCTCGGACCGGTGGCGATCCGTGGTAACGAAACGCGAGCTGGGTAACAAAGCCAAGCTCTCCGTCTTCAAATCTATCTTTGTCCCCATTCTCACCTATAGTCATGAAAGAGTGCGATCGCGGGTACAAGCGGCCGAAATGAAATTTCTGAGGTACTTTAATAAAAAGCCCAAGCATATATCGTGAAAATTCAGAAAGATATCGCTTATAGAATGAGCAGAATTTCAGCTGCTCTCAAAATTAAACAAAACGATAAGGGGCTTTCTCCAAAATTTTATTTTTGGACTGGACACAGGTATAAACTTCTCTTTAAGCTGATATGAATTCAATATGAGATCAATATCAATGGAAGAATCGAAATGGGGTCATAATTAGTGAAGTTAGATTGATCCCCTTTTTTAAATACTGGGATAACTTTAGCGGAGCGGAGACAGGTAGGATAAGAATCTTGTAGTATTGAAATGTTAAATAGAATAGTAAGGGGCATGGTAAGACCAGAGCATGCGGATATGACAATGTCGGGACTAATACTTAAGGAATCTGGGCGAGAAGAGGGTTTTAGTTGGCGAATAGCGCAAGATACTTCCTCCGGGAAAGTCGGGGTGATGAAAATGGAAGAAGGGTTAGCGTGTGTGTCGAAGGGGTATTATGGGCAAGAGAGCCATGTAGCAGAATTTATGCCGAAGTAATAGGGTTTCAAGAAACATAGATAAAAGGGAGGTCTCAATAGCAGCTGGGTTTGAGCAAGGCCTCCTAGATAACAAGGCCCGGACAGCTCGAGCATGATGGGAACGGTCATGTGATCAAAGGAGGGAAGGTTGATGCAGACGATGCAGGCGATACTCGATCTTTTGCTGAGCTTACGTGCGGATACCGATCCTTTTATCATTCAGCATGAACTATTTAATATAATTCTTTCACATAATATTGTAAAGAAAGCATGGATTGCTAACATCATCTTCAAGCAGGCATAAAAATTTATTTTGTTTCTGTTCATCTAAGTCCTGACGACGTTTGTAAGCGATCTTTCATGTTTAGATCATGTTCAAGCGATAGCGACACTCAAATTTAACGAAAATCATTTGCATTAAATTAATTGTTCAATCTAAAAGTTTGAATAACATTTTAGAAGATTCAGAATAAAAGAAATTACAATCGCAATCACTTAAAACATATTGTAGGCAAATTAAAACATCGAAGCATTAGGTCCAGTGAATTAGGCCTAACTATAAGCATATTGAATGACTTATATGACTTGAATGACTTTCATTTTATAAATAAGGCCTTCATGGCTATTTGCATATTACTAACATTTATAAATAAAGCAAATGTTCACACATAAATAGTTATAATTAAAATTTGGAGTTAGCCTATTCCTTTGCAGTTTTTCAAGTACATATTATGCTCTAGATCAGGATGCTTGAACTAGAATTAAAAACAGCTACAAATCAAAATTTATTTATTAAATTTAATAATTTAAATATTATTAAAAGTCTACAATATTTTCAAAAAACACTAGAAAAGACCTGCAATATTTTTAAAACATTTGAAAAACTCAAAAATGTCTATCGATGTTTTCCTTTGATTAGCTACGAGCTCGTTTTTTTTTCTTCCTTGTCTTGCTTTCTCGCTGCCCTCATTCCCTCCTTTTGTGACGTCATCAGTGTCCGGGCCTTGTTATCTAGGAGGCCTTGGTCCGAGACTGGGATGATAAAAGGAGAAGCTATAGTACGTGAATAAGATCTTTGATTTACCTCCGTTTTGATTTGTAACCTTGTAACGTTGATTAGTTGTAACGTTGTTAAAAATTGAGCGAAATAATTGGCCTCAGTGTCTCTAATGACCGTTCGGACATAATTGGAAAAAGATCGAAAAACATTTTTATGAGCTACTTGGGGAGCATCTGAATTTCCTGTCAAGTGCATTTTTATATGAGATCAAGGATAAAATAGTTGAATTCATCCACGGTTTCAAGGCAGTTAATTTTGATTTAGATGTGGGAGAAAAATGGAAAGGGTAAGTACCTGGAGACCCCAAGAGAAATATGAGAAAGAAATTTAGAGAAAAGAACGTCAATATCGTCATTAGGATTAAGCAGGGTTGACCAATCAGTCTGTTCTAATAGTGAATTGAAAACCGCTAAACGTTTAAAAGTAATAGTTACGAAGTAAAGAAATGTAGTAAGGAGTGTTGTTAAAAGACTGTAAAGAGTAGGTAGGAAAGTGGTCCGTAATGGAGCTATCAGTGATTATATTGTCCGATGATAGGGAAAACATTTGATCAATAAGAGAGTAAGAGTGGTAAGAACTAGAGTAATGAGTAGGGGAAGAAATTAGCGGTAGACCAACTGTAGCCAGCAGTTCTAAAAAAGAGTTGACGTTAGAAGATTTGGGACGCGGATTCAACCCCGGCCGAGGACGACGAGGATTTTTTCAGGGGGAGAATCCTGAGATCACGCACTTCCTTCGGAAGGGAAGTAAAGCCGTTTGTCCCGTGTAGTCGTTTGCCAGCTGCACGTTAACGAACCCTTACGAGGCAAAATTTGCGGCCCCTATAACGCCGTCCTGAAATGACCATGGCAGTTGAAAAGGACGTTAATACCAAGCAAACCAAACCAACGTTAGAAGATTTGAGAGAAATCCATGTTGAAGTCTCCCCATATAAGAATTTTTTTTTCGACGAAAGACTCATATCGAGAATCATGGACGAGAGAAAAGTGAAAAATAAGTAGATTTTCCAGGGGGGGGGGGGGGGGGGCGGTAAATTATTATAAGAAAGCATTTATTGTCGATGAGGACGGTTAATATTTCAAACTCAGACGTAAGGAAAGTATAACTAGGAGTTGGAACGTAATGTAATGAATTAGAAATATATACCCACAATACCTCCACCTCTTTAGATGGACGGTGAAGGGTTTCAAATGACTAATTATTAAGGGTGGTACTTCGGAGGAGGTCTTGATCCACGATTCGGTAATAGAAATAATTTGTGGTGGAATAAGGTGGTGGGCCAATGTAGCAAATAGGGAAGCCGAGTTAGCATGAATGCTTCGAATATTTAGGCTGAAGAGAAATAAAAGAAGAAGGGGGGGGGGTGAATGATTTAATTTAGAATTTAGTTCATTTAGTGAACAAGAGTAGATGAGAAAGAAATGTAAACAAGAATGATTTTACCGCCAAAGCGGATAAAGGGAGCACATTTTCTATTTATAGCATCGCACATGGATATATAGAATTAACCAACATTTTAAAACACTTGAGAGTAAATAAATAAATATGAAAACTAAATTGTAAATTACTATTTAAATAGGCTAACGTATAGAGAGAATTTAAAAGAATAAACTTGAAGAATGAAAGGTAAATGGAGAGTGAAGTTATTCCTCATACACTTAAAAAAATAAAAGTTCTTTAATTTGTAAGAATTCTCACATAATGTTAAACGAAGTGAGCCTCAATTGCTGAAGCGTTGTGTGTAAGCATCTATTAGATTTTCATATTAAATTACTAAAGTCTTATTGAAGCAAGCGATTAACTACTAATAAATTAATTAGTAATGAGTTTTAAATACCATTAAGCCTAAGAGTACTATAATCTTGATTCAAATAAGCTATGGATAACAAAAGATCTAATAACGCATAAGGAGTTGGTTGATATATTACACGCCATATCTTAGCATTAAAAGTTCTATAAATTCTGTGTTGTACCATTAGGGCACGTGCTACAAAGCCAATTGCCACTATCATTATTTACTCTTGATAGTCACTCATGGCACGTTGTTACGAATCGTTTGATATATTACATGCCATATCTTAGCATTGAAAGTTCCAAGGTTACCATATGGTACCATAGGGCACCATTAGGGCACGTGCTACTAAACCAATAACTATTATCGTTATTTACACGTGATATTCACTCATGGCACGTTATTACGAGTCGTTTGATCTATTACATGCCATATCTTAGCATTGAAATTACCAATTGTACCATATGGTTCCATAGGGCACCATTAGGGCACGTGCTAGTAAACCAATAACCATTATCATTATTTTCACGTGATATTCACTCATTACATGTTGTTACGAGTCGTTTGATATATTA